>JAYGXS010001582.1:0-13162 GCA_036362985.1 Ligula intestinalis
AGTATGGAAGATGTTTCCTAGAAAGTCGGCATCCTGTTCCGATTGGAGTGTTTTAAAATGTTCGCATTGAACGGTTTTTTATTCATAACATATTTACTGTTTTAGTGTATTGATAAAACTATTAGGGCAGTCGACAAGATTAATATGCATTGCAAGCTTAGTTGAACATAGTACGACATCTTGGTCCTTATTTAGTAAAATGCGTGGTCCTATATATACAGATGGAATATAATCTGCGGTTCATAAATTGGTGCAAGCCTTGATAATTTCAACGATTAAAAGAATAGTTTATACGTTTTCTTCGTTCATGGTAATGTAAAGATCCCAGTCTGCTTCTTAATAAATTTAGTACATGAGGGTAGAGTGAACGAAAGTTTTTGGCAAAACAATCAGCACAAACAAAGAGGACGAGTAGGGAGAGGCATCGAGTGTATTAGATTCTATTCTTAATTGTGGACGAGGGAAATTGGGACAAGGCCAACGACACCCTCACCAGACGTCGACACCTTGCTTCCTCCCACCTCCCAACAAAACTCGAAACGAGGACCACGTGACGACATTAACTAATTGTATGACTACTTACATCCCCCTCCTCCCCCAACCCACATTTCTCGTCAACAATTAATAGTACAATCTAATCCCCTTGATCCTTTTACACCTATTTCCCCCTTTTCCCCCGTGTTACATCTGATTGGTTTGCCAAATAAACTAAACATATTTTTTGTGCATGTTCAGTCAGTAAAATACTTTCCAGGGAAACCATGTTTTACTGTGTACTGTGATTTTAAAACTGGTCCTTCATTTTAAGTAACCAGGAATTACACTTTTTTTAATTTGCCACTTATAATGCAGTATAGTTCAGTATATTAGGGATAGTGGGCAATGCATTTAAAGACCCCATTTAAAACAGTATGCATTAAATATACGAGATGAAATAATGATCAACTACGTGGATGCAGCGCTTAGGGTGTTTAGCAACCATTGCTGATATCCGTATTTCGTATAATTTAACGGAAACATAACTCGTGTTTCTATTCCGAGAAGCATGGCACGATAGAGTCTTCGTGGGTTCGCAATGCATGTTCAACGACTGAATTTTAGCCACCACTGCTCAACTCTATTTTCTGCGAACAAAATGCACGTTTCAGTTTGGATAACGATGACACACTAGAAGGATAAAAGTTGGAGGACTGCAGTCGCTAAAAAATTGTCGTCAGTGAAGCGATTGTATTAAATTCGAAGACTTTTACTGTTAGGGAACATAGCGTACTGCAAGGTGAAGTTGCTATCCACGGAAACCAAATCGGCAGAATTATTTCGTGCGATGCCGGTGGTGAAACAATTTACAATTTACCGTTCTGCTGTAGATTACTATATCCCTGAAGCGCTGCACACATCATAAAGTTACACGCGGAACCACTTACTATCACGTGAAGTAAATTTGGCTTCATTTTTTTGTTTAACACTTATATCCATCAATTTTAATATCTTTTAATCCTATCTTCCTACTCCTAGAACTCCGTAACAGCCATTTTTGCCGGATAAAATGCGAGAATTAGGGGTTTATGAGTGGGCCTACATCAGCTATTTTGGCCAAATTTTCTTACTTGTATTAATTGGGTAGAATCCTACACTCTTTTATCGTCTAAGAAGGGTTACTGTTAATAATTTTTTATATTTAATAACGATATTGTTCATTCATACTTCTTTTGATTTATTAATATTGACCATTCCGTATGCAGTATGGTGAAAGCAAGACTATTTTGATAGGTCGATGTTGGACAGTTTCCGACTGTTCACTAATCCGTTTGCCTATCCTGAAGGCTGCACAAACTTATTCTGTCTCTCGCTGTCTGAGAATGTCTTTTAGCAGATCCCATAAGCTTTTTGACGTTCGCGTCAGTTTTTTTTCTTTCGAAGTAGGTCCGTTTGACTCAGGTAGACCTTGAACAACTAGGCAGTTTTTATGGCAAGCTTCCAAAACTTCACCAAATGGGCAGGAGTGGTAGCTCTTATACGACAGGATGCAGTTCCTGTGAAGACAGAATTCTTTAACAATTGGAGTTGTGGCTTCATAGGAATTTTGTCCATCTTCTCACATTGCGGGCGAAATTTTCAAGTTGATGAGTACGATTAGTGCGATTTGTGGCTCTCTTAATGCTTCAGCCGCTGACAAGTGCATTGAATTAACGCCTTTGTCTGCGTGGTCAATTGGGCTATTGGGAATGCGTTTCAAAAAAGATGAATTTGTAGTGAATCCCGAAGAAAACGAATTTTCCTCATATTTCAGGTTTCTCGAACATAACGCTGCACTCCCACTGGCATTAAACTGATTCACTGTGATCGCCTCTCACTCCAAATGGATCATTTGTACAGACTCTTTGTAACTCCCCGCAGCGTATCCTCCCCAATTTTCATTGTTTACCATCCCTTTTACATCAATAGATCTTATTTCTTACTATCTCGTTAGTCTTCTATCTTCTTATGCGATTGCGTGTTGTGGTGACTGACAACCCGTTTGGCGTTACTTCTGGAGAATCATGTATTTGAATTACTCCTTTAGTTGTGCTTCAACCTCGACATTCCTGGCCCGCTACAATGATCTCAAGGTTTTTATTTATATTTCTGGTTTCTGCTTCTATTGGTGCCTCGGCTGTGCACATTCCGCGTTGGTGGCCTGGTACGTTATAGTAAATGTGTTTGTTATCTCGGCGATGTTTGCTTGCTAGTTCTCATGCTAATTGTTTTTTAAGCTTATATTCAATCTATCCGTCAAGTTAGCTATCTTCTTACCTAAGACCTGTTGATAACTTGCACCTGTCTATCTGCCTGGGCTGGTCAGCGCTGTACTATAATACTGAGTATTATAGTATTGCTAGTGTACCCTGATAACTTTAAACGCACCGTTCTGTAAATTTCGACTGACAGATAAAATTTGTGCATCTGTGTCTAACTAGGGACCTCTTTGCTTGCGCGTTCAGCAACACTATAGGACTGTTCGCCGCGGCGTAATGTACCTCCTATTTAAATTACTCAATTGAGCCATTTATAATTTATTTGGGTGCATTAAAATAAAATAAGCCGCAGACTTATCTTTGCGATTAATCCAGAGCAAGTGAAACGTTTTCAAGATGCCCATTGGGACGTCAAAGTGGCCTTAATAGGTTCATAAATGAAAACGTGTCTAAGTCCGTCTACTGTTGTGCAGACGTTAATCCATTAGTTGTTTCTACGTAATTTTTAATCGAAGTTGTCATGTTAAATTCAATTATTAGTCGGGCTTGCTGAAGACCAGCATGTTAAAACAACCTACAACGTGAACCAGAAAAAAAGTTACATTTGCTTAAACATTTCGCCGCCTGAGAGTCCCGGACTTCTATACAAGATTGGCCATCTTGTAAGCTGACGATAAAGAGAACTTGCATTTTCTCACCAATTTCTTACCCGATTTTTTCAACAATGACCTTGACTCGCATCAAAGGCTCTTAATCTATTAAACAAGGAGGCCGCACTACTCTAGCAAAATCACAGTACGTAAAGGATCTTAATGTAAAAACCTGTGTTTCCCTACTAAAAAACCGAATTACTGTGATGGCGGGATATTTAAACCTATCTGGCGCGCCTGAGAGTGAATAACGGTAGCTAATATTTGCGTCATTCTTCTGATCGAATTCGTACTCGTACCGATCAACGCAATTCTTGCGAACTTCTTTTGGATATTTTCCAGGGTCCAACAATAATTTTACTAATTCTTATCTGATATTAGCGTGTCGAAATAATTAGAATCCGTAAGCGAGGTTCCTCTGATCTGACAGTTTTCGACTCAACACCTTATCCTCTTGATTTTAGGAGCGACCAGAAACCAGTGGTTTTTTTTCACAAGAGATATTCCAAAAGGTTCTTGTGTTTTAGTTAATCTGTTGTAACGGAAGTGCAGGCCAACATATTTGCCTTCTAACTACGCCTCATGTGAGCCCCCAAAGAGATAACACGACAAGAAGTGTGCAGAACTGAAGTCTTTGAGAGTTCTATGTACAACAACTTTAGGGAAACAAACGTATGTCAACGATATCCCTTGGGCCAATAATATTCTCTCCTGAGGTAGTGGCTAGTCGCATTGGCTGTTTTCTCAGTGAGTGACTGTAGCTAGAAATTTAAATTATCGATTGATTGTGTAGCTCGCCCATAGGCCAATCGATAGCCTATTGTGGACGCGGCTATGGTTTGCAAAGTACTGTTTGCGAAGGCTGTTGTTAGGCCGCCCTAATATAATCCAAATTAGTCGTGCTTCCAATGGCCATTTATCGCTAAGTGCACTTGAAAGCTTGCCGCGGATTTTCTTCCTTTTTTCATAATAAATCTGTTTGCCTCTGTGTAGTCTTTCATACGTTCTTTGTTTACTTCAGTTGACATCTTGTCTGGCTACTGGGGACTCAAAGCTTGTTTATGTCAGGTGATCTACTCGCACGTTATTTACAGCGATGTACTTGTGACCGGTGGAGTGAAGACGGTTGAAAGGTACGAAGTATTTGACCTCCTACCTTCTAGTGATCTTACTGATGTAGATAATTCATGGTGGCCCTTGTGGCTGCGATGGGTGCCAACCTCCAAAGAAAAGCTAGCTAAGGCAGAAAACCGAATTCTTCAAAGTAAGAATGTTTCTCAGGGTGTTTCTTACTAAATCCTAGGACTGCAGTGCAACGTGGAAGATTTCTTTTTACCGATCTTTAATTCAACCTACTTTCTACGAACGATAATTGCTCGCAATTACCCCCCCACGGTCAACCGATGTCCAACAAAACTTGAGCCCAGATCCAGAGCAAAACACACCCATGGTCTTAGTCCATGGCTTCGCAGCCGGCTTGGGATTATGGTGTAAAAATATTGACAGTCTTTCAGAACGGCGGCGAGTCTACGCCTTTGACCTACTGGGGTTTGGTCGCAGTTCCAGACCCGATTTTCCAAGTACGGTTGAAGGGATAGAACGGCGATTTGTCGAAGTTATCGAAGAATGGCGACAAAACATGCAAATTGAGAACTTTATTCTCATCGGTCACAGTTTTGGCGGATTTCTTTCGGCAGCCTACGCACTGGAACATCCTCAAAGGTATGTCACTAATTGGTTATGTCGTACGCCATTGATATGTGAGCAGTGGTACTTAAGGTAAACTTGTCTTAGCAACATACTCTTGTTAGTCGTTCACAAAAGTACTTCTAGTCACGAATGAAAGGGAATGTTCGCCTTCCAGGTATTTCTATTTGTAAAGAAGACACACGATCGAGCACTGGAACGAATTGTATTGTGTGCTGAAATTTCAAACTCCTGCAGGAGTCCATCGTGAGAGGTAGAAAAAACAGCAACAAATGGGGTTGGTTGGTTGGTAGCCCTTGTTGGATCAGGGGTCCCCGCCGAAGTCCAAACTGGGTGCAGTAGGAAGACGGAGAAAAGCCGCGACCTCAGCCGGTTTGAGCCAAAGGTTCTCGGAGGTGAGTTGGGTGCCTGGCCGGGAACTGCACGCGAAGTGATGATGGCAGTCATGTGGCGAGACGCCGCAGTCGGGACAGCTGTCGGGTACGGATGGGTCGACCCGGTGTTGGTACCGGCGAAGGAGCATGCAGTAGCCACTGCGTAGTCGCGCCAGGGTACAGCGAGTCACCCTTGGGAGATGTCGTTCCGAGGCCGCAATCTGAGGTGGATATCCACCCAGAAAGACCGGGTATGGTAGCTGTATTTAGCGTCCACAACGGCTCTCTGGTGAAGGCGTCGGTAGCCTGTCTTGATGGTGGAGCTATCAGTGGGTAGATCCGAGATAGACGAGGCGACAGCTGCCTTTTGGAGAGATCGGATAGACGACCGAACGTTCCGGCTAGGCTAAGGAGCGTTGCAGCGATGGTGGTTCGGATGGCTAGGTTATGAACAGGTCCACCAGAACTGCTGGCTGAGGAGTGTGCTGTGATGGGTGACCGGTAAAACAGAAGCCTCCGTATGAAGATGATCTATAGGCGACATTTTATAGCAACCTGTGATCGTGCGGAGGGCAGCGTTCTGTACTGAGTCGACAAAGTCTCTTTCGCACAGCCTCAGGGTGTGCCTGCTAGAGCCTTGAGGGCCTTGGTGCAGGGGCTAACTTTGCCTGCGGCCTCCCTGGCATGGTCTGCAAACGTGAAAAGCGGATCGAAACGCACGCCAAGGAGTTTGGGCTTGCGGACGAGCGGTAAGGACGCACTGATGACGGTGATGGCCGGGTGATAATTAAACTCCTTCGGATCCAGCGTGAAAACAGTTACGGTCGACTTGGCTGCCGAGGTCTTCATTCCGCGCTGGGTGATGCAGTTTTCGACATCAGACATGAACTCCGTGAGGAGCTGTGCAGCCAGAATGGGGTCCTTGTCAGCTTTGACCAGTGGGAGGATGAACTGGTGCCAGCAATCGGGGATGATTTAAAATGGCAGCCAGGTAGGTAGTCACCTTAGGGCCGATATAGCACAAAGTGATAGGTTTCAGGCCATCTGATCCTAAGGCTTTCGAGACTTTCGTTTTTTTGACGGCGGTGAGGATGGCATCGACCGAGACTAAGATGTCCGGAGGCGGGGCCTTATGGAGGAGACGAATTAGGGAGCGCTAGCTTTTGAGACTGGACGCCGAGTGGGGCGATTACAGCTTGTTTATCTTCGCGGCGATCTTACCGTTGCTGAAAATGAACTTGCCGTCCCCGAAGCTAATAGAAAGGTTAGATGTATCAGCCCGGCGCTTGGTCAGGTTGCGTAGAAGCTTCCAAGTGGCAGCCGAGTTGCCGCTGAAATTGCAATCTGCTACTAGTTCATGCCAGCGTTGGTGTTTGCCATCGTTGATATTCTTAGTGATCAAGCCATTCAATTCGCCGACGCGCGGGTCACTGACATCACGCGCTGGTATTTCGTCTCTCTCTTATTGCCGACGGGAGGCTTTGGACGGATAGTTAGGACGGAGAAGGGGAATGCGGCCGTTAGGGATGTTGGGACCTGCTGCTGCCAGGAGTAGTCGACGAAGGGCTCACTCCACCATGTGGACACAGGTAGGAGGCGGTAGGCCATGGATTTTGGCTTTGCATTTGGTCTTAAACGCTGCTCAGTCAGTTCTCTTAAAGTTGATAAAATTCCTGTTTGGAGCCTTGATACGGTCAGCAGAGGTGGCCAATTTGAGCACAATGGGGAGGTGATCGCTCCCTAGGCTGATTTACGTGCTCCACATGGTGGAGACTACCAGGCTGAGACTAGCGAGGGAAACATTGGGAGAGCTAGGGGCACCGTTGGGTGGAAGCCGCGTTGGGCTGTCCTCGTTGAGGACTGCGAAAGAAGCATGTTCTACGTCATCGGCCAGGGCTTCTCCCCGGGAATCGGCCGCCAGGGTGGAACACCATAGGTCGTGGTAAAGAGCAATGGAGGCGGTAAAACCAGGGGAACAACTGGAGATTGGAGGGATATAGTTGTTCACGACGGTTAACGGCACCGGGCCAATGTCGAAAGAAATCGCCAATATCTCCATGAGGTCGGCACCAAGCATGGAGAGCTGATGATGGGCAATGGATTTGTCCACTAAGAAGGCCAAGCCTCCGCCTTTGTTGCGACCGCGATCGCGGCGGACGATCGTATGGCCGGCGCAGGAGGGGGCCTTGGTGGAGTTAGTCCACTTTTTCTCCTGGACAGCCGCTAGGGCTATGCTGTGCGACCGCATGAACGCGAGGAGTTGGTCAAGCTTGCCAAGTAGGCCGTTGGTGTTCAACTGGAGTATCTTTAGATCAGGTGGTGTGGTAAGGTCGGAGACTTGAGCAAGGACTGGGTTGGGGCCAGGGCGGGCTGGAGGCGTAGAAACGACTTGCGGTACGAGAAAGCTGGGACATGCGAAGGCGGGTGACCAATCGGCAGCTTTGGCGAGACCACTGCAGCGAAGATGGCACCAGCCATTGCAGGAGCCGCAACGCACAGACCATTCGCGGCGGCCCTGGCGGACCCGGCAGAACGAGCAGTGCCAGAGAGGTCCGGGGTGGGCGTCGATTCCGGCGGCGAGGAGGAGTAGGAGCAGCGTGGCCGGGATGAGCTGCTCCGTCATCCAAAACACGGGTTGGGCTGAGGGGGGGGGGGTTGATCCAGCAGAGGGTGATGAGTGTAGCAAACCTTGGCCGCCGGGAGGGCGGGTGGGAACGCGGTCGTAAACGGGTCTGCTGTGGTTCCCAACAAATGGGGTGGCTACGTGTGGCGTGTGTGCAATGACTAAAATTTTGAACGTGTAGAAAATTAATAATTGTGTGTTTGTGCCGCCGACTCGCCACTGTGGACTGTGTTAGCCTGTGCCAGTAGGCAAGATCGACATGTTGGGTGGGAATATTTACAGAAATAAAAGCGTCTAAAAAACTTTTTAATTGCCCCTTCTTCCCCCTTCCCCCTATAACTGTTGCTTGTTTTTTGTTGATGATTTTACTTCTGTAAATATTTTTACCCACCATGTTGATCTTGCCTACTGGCACAGGCTAACGCAGTCCATAGTGGCGAGTCGGCGACACAAACACACAATTATTGATTTTCTACACGTTCAAATTTTTAGCTATTTTACACACGCCATATGTAGCCACCCCATTTGTTGCTGTTTTTACACCTCTAACGATGGACTCCCTCAGGAGGCCGAAAGCGCAGGGCCAAATACAATTCGTTCCAGTGCCGATCGTGTGTCTTCTTTTCTAATACTTCTAGTCACAATGATCATTATTGCTGCTGCAAATGCTAAACGCCCACCTAACTGACCTTTCATTTTATTGCTACATATTTTTGGTCTGACCGCTCCTATTAGTAATATGTTTAGTACCATTACCCTCCTGGGCAATCGTGCTTCTATACTGTCTCTGACAGTACACGCTTGAAATAAGCAGTCTGAGGTATTTATCTTAGCCATCTTTTATTAATTTTGTTGTGTTTTCTACTTCAGAGTGAAACACCTACTCCTTGTTGACCCCTGGGGCTTCGTCGGCGAGACGGATTCTACATCTCCAAAAAGTACGGGTTTTTGGGCTTGGCTGTCTGAGAAGTTCACAGGCTTTCGCGCCTTAAGAACCCTGCGTCTGATTGGACCTTTTGGACCCAGAGCATTACGCATTTTACGACAGGATTTCGAACATACCTACTTTCAAATTCCTCGCATAAGAGATGTAAGCCTTATCTATAGACTGTGTTCTTTTTCTGTACTCTGAAACTGCTATTATATTTTTTGACGCCTATCGCAGTACAGTATCTGAAGGTGTCATAAAGGCAGTATATCTGGCGGGCAAACTAGAGTTAATATCGCCTTTGTCTGTTTTCTGCGTTTTTTAAGGCCAAATAGGTGTTGATGTTTTTGCGATCTAAACCTTCTGTGTAATTTCCTTCTAGTCTCCTAGATAGTAGGTAAATCAAGAACTTCCTAACCGTGGCAGTTATCTACATTGCCCTCAGTTATTCCTGACCTAGCTAGCTCAATCTGGCTGCCAAGAGCTGCATGGATCTCATCTGCACGTGTAGTCTCGGTGATGAGCCATTAGTCGTAGAGCAGCTGTTCCCTCTGTTCCATTGACTCTACAATTCATTTTGTTTGTGCTACGTGGAGCCTACTGTCTCATAAAGCCGTTACTTACAGTTTGGTTCGTTGGGAGGATGAACAACCTTAATTTAGTTGGATCGTTTCCTTTAAGTTACAATCTCCGAGTCAATGCTAGTTGTTGTATAACTATTCATCTGATGTGCTTTATCCGTGCTTACGACAGCAACTGTCGTCTTCATCGCTTCGGTGAAACCGTTGAAGAAATTTAAAAAGGTTGTGAAAACGTTAAAGCGTTTAGTAGCATATTCTTCTGCAGCTTGCGCTTTTTCGAGCTTTGGTGGGTATCTTCAGGAAGGTATACCCACAGACCTTCGTGCCACTGCCTTCTGAATATCTTAGCCGCACAGGACACGGAAATCTAACCCAGACCTGGTTCAGTTTGTTCAGAACTGTATGTACGATTGATTCGGACTTAGTGTGACAGTCATTTGTTTCGGAAAAATTTATAAGCAGCAAAGTTGGCGTGATGCTGGAAATACAGTTTTTATTTTAAATTGCAAAACCTCAGTCAGCTGGTTCATGTAGGCCATGGCCGTCTAAATATCTCACCGCTCGGGTAGCCGGGAGAGCTTTTTAACGTAAAATGCTTCATGCGTCCGCTAGGAAAGCGTTAGATCGTGTGACGGCAGTTCCTTATCGGACAGCCGATTCAAACAACAACCCTTGCACTGGCTGATGTCTCATTGGTTCTTGGAGAACTTTAATGAAGCCGGTCGCCTGACTGCATTAATCGTTCGCATACGACCAAATTCTATGGGCAGCTTTAATCCTCGTTGCAAAAATTTATCAATATGAAAAGCCCGAAGGTTATTGGCAGTTGGCGCAAAAGACAAAAAATCCAAAAAACAGGATGAAATGTGCAGGTAGTAAAAATTGCTCGAAGGACCCCTATAGTTATCCCAATTGCAGATCGAGGAATGCTTTTGCAAGTAGTATATGCCCCAAGCTGATAATTGTCGCCTGTTACGGAAAGACAATCGTGTACGAGTGCATCCGTGTTGTAGCTACAAGCCTGTGTTACGTGAAGTCTGCAGCAACAGGTATTTGATTACCTAGGTGAAACTTCGATGGTAGCATGAAATATACGTGCACACAGCAAGACGGAGATGGGCAAGGACGCAAGTGCCTAACATTGACAGTTTTATCGCATCCTGCACACCGCATGCGTCCCACTGTTAGACTTTCGTATGAAATCCTCCAGGTCTTTTGCTTGTTAACACTGCGGTTCCCTCTACTGCGTCGATTTGTACTGCCAGAATTAAATTCTTTACTGTTACTCATAATAATGGGGAATCGGTTTCACCAATCGTGTCTATGTAGCTGCAACCTCTCTCCAAAATTGCCTTTGTTGTCCAGGACTCGTTTTTACATGATAGGTTAGCTCTGGCTGTCTTTGAATGTGATAAACTATGAAGTTGGCCACTATTTTCACATACCGATTCTCGGAGAAGAAAGCAATAGGAATTAATCCCAAACTAGACCTCTTTCCTTCTAAACGCTTTCCTCGATGTGCCTCCTAAGGATCATTCTCATCCCCTCGTCGGGTAAGTTTAGTGAAATGGTTTGAGTCTTTCCCATACAATTTTTTGTAGGAAAAGAAGATACTCCCAACCATTGATTCTGAAACAGAAAACCGTGGGGCAGATTTTGGTCAACCAAGCGATACTTCTAGTCCCATTCCGCATGCCTGGTCACCCGACTCCACCGGGCGTAAATCCCCCAAGTCAAATCGTCATTCTTCAACTTCCGATTTTGTGTCACCTTTTGATTCCTCCGTGGTCTATGATTACATCTATCATATAAACGCGCGTCACCCGAGGTCGGTACCTGTTGTCCTTTTTCGGATATTTGCTGACAACCCATATTCTTGTCTCCGTTATCATTCAATTTTTCAATGCCCGTCAGCTGTCTTTTTCTGCATCTTCTTCCTCCTCTTCCCTAACTTCGTGGAGGACTCCCTTGCCGCCACCTCGTAGACCGGTTTTGAGTGGTCTGACCTTATTTGTAGATGAAGCAGTATTTGCGCAGGCCATCTTTGACTAGTCGCTGTCTTTTATGCTTAAGAAAATCCAGACCATTATTTAATAGTCGACAGTTATCAGTTGATTTCATCATCCCCCAAAGAATAAGACAAAGGTTTAAGGACATGGACCGAGTTATATTGGGACTGACGTTTCGGACACTCTTGTTTCCATCGTCAGAGTAACGTTGTGGTTGTTCCTGCTTGCCGGGGCTGTTTCAGCCCTGCTGCATGCCTGTTATTAAATCCGTGTTCAGCCTACAAACCTTGAACTGCTTGTTCGCTGCTGATCTGTTCGACTGGCACACTTAACAGAGCCATAGACCTTCATCCTGCTTACCAGGCGGTACGCAAACGGCTCGATTCAGCTAGAACAAGGCTAACAGGACGGCGAAGAAGACACAAGTGTGGAGTAGAACCGAGACCAGAGGAAGATAGGAGAGGGGTCGGCCAGGGACCGGGTGAGCAACGTGGAACGCTACCTCACCGCTACCGCGCACACGAGGTTGACAGGAGCTCATGCGGGCAGCAACAAGTAATTAGTCCGCCAGTGGACGAGGGACAGGCCAGTACGCGCACCGACCTGCCAACAATTACGACAGCCGCAAAGGGGACAAAGGTCACACGAGCCCCCCAGCGGTCAATCTCACGGGCAGTCAGCAGCGAACAAGCAGGTCAAAGTTCGTGCGCCGAACACGGATTTAATAACAGGCATACAGCAGGGCTGAAACAGTCCCGGCAAACAGGAACAAACACCACGTTACTCTGACGATAGAAACAAGCGAGTGTCCGGAACGTCAGTCCCAATATAATTCGGTCCATGTCCTCGAACCTTCTTCTTCGTCTTCTTTGGGGATGATGAAATCGATAAGATATCTGGACCTCAAATCTTTGCGCATATTACAGTTATCGATATTGTTATACACCCCAGTTGTATGTTAGAAAGAGAAGGCAGACAGGATATCAGATATTCGTTTACTGTAACAGTTTCTGCGTGAACATCAAATTCTGCGCGTGTCTCAACTTGTCTTGTGTCCGTCAGCAAGTCCTCCCGTTTGCAGCTTGTCTTCAGTGTGTCCGGCAGCTTGGTCTCGTGTGGACAACAGTATCTCCTGTCGGCAGCAGAATGCGCCTTCTGTTCGCAACCTCGTATTTAAGAGCCAGCAGTCTTTGTTCCCTATGTCTTCTTATTGGTCCCTCTGCGGGACACTTATCCGAAGAGACTTGTGTGATACTAGTGACCTCAGTGTGACACGTGGCGACCCTGTTACGCGCGATTGGCCCTTCCTGCATGTATCCTTTGACGTGTGGGCCTTCTTTGTTATCTTGATCTCAGGACGGCCATCGAGTGCTGGTGAACCTCTCAGGGAAATGCATAACTCTGCCGCGTTCTTATCCGTGTTCACGTTTCTTTGGGATTGCTGGCTTGCGTCTATTCGTGGCCCCTTGTCAGGCGTGACCTCAGGATGACAAGGGTGACGACTCACTTGCTGGACCGTCCTAGCAAATATGTTGAGCATTCTTGGCAGAAAACT
>JAYGXS010001583.1:0-13161 GCA_036362985.1 Ligula intestinalis
ACGGATCACATTTGCAAGTAAGCTTTCTCAAAAGACGGTAAGATTACCTATTGGGGTCTTAAAAAGGTTTTTTTGTGTAGTATAACCACCTACTTTCAAATTTAAGTAGGTTGAATTACAAGTAATCTTCCTGTTTTCTGCATGGCAACCATCAATCCAGGTATTGGGTGATGGCATTTAACTGCAGAGTACTCCTCGGAGCCAATTGCATAGAATAACCGCTTAAGTCAGCATATAAAACAAAAAATAGATTTTAAAATTAACCATGGGAATAATCGCCTTTTAACAAATTTTAAGTGAATAACAACAATTTTAAACTTTCGTTACTCATTCGCAGTTATTCTAGTTGGGGTTAGTGGTACTACTGGACGATGTACCTCGATAATCTCGCCCGAGGTCAGGGCACACTCTCCATCATACACGCGTTCGTCGTTGGTCCGTTGGGAAGGGGGCGTAAGTGATGGCATTAAAGCCTACTTCAATATTCCAGGCTGAGATTTGAGTTCGCGCCCCAACTTACCCGCGTAACGTTTTTATTTTAGATGATTATTGTGATCTCATTTATTCCCTGACATGCCCTTAAATCAGGAGCACTATGTATTGGTGACCCTGACGTGCTCCAAGTCATAACTGTTGCAGGGGTTAAGTTAGTTTAACCCTAGATACTGCGATCTTCAGAACATGGTTCCGTAGAAAAGAAGAAGTCCGTGGAGGCCAGAATAGTAGGAATAGTTTATTGTGTACACAACGGAACGAAGAATAGATGGACATATTTAACCTCGCAGCAAACGTCATCCCGCTGGAGCGCCATTGTCCTAAGTGATGTCCTCAAGCTTCCATCATTCGCTTGGCTACGCCCCTATGTACTTGTTATACTCTTTTAAACCAAGGCTCAACTAAACCTCATACTGAAAGGGAGCGGTGCATCCCTGCCCGGCAGCACCCAGTACAAACAGCGGAGACTAGATTCAAACTACTCCGCATAGAGTACCACTACTCAGACCGTCACTCGTAGGATTTTGCCGCTAGGACAGTTTTCAACAACAATAATGGCCTGGCTTGTGTCATACGGAATGAGTCTAAAGGGTCTTCCGAAGACAACAACTACCATACTGCGTTGGAATTGGTAAAGTTCGAGAGCGAACATGTGCTCTATAGTAAGGACCGTGACGAGCGTGAACTAGCCTCTAGCAAACGGGAAATTTCACTTCGACGCGAGCAACACCTCCAGTGGCAAGATACCACCATGCTCGTAGACTGCTGCTAAACACGACATTCCTTCCGGCATAATATACAAAGGCTTCAAAACTAAACGGGAAGAGTTCATTTGGGGTTTGTTAAGAATTGTATGCTGACCTATGAGGAATTCTTTTGCAGCCGTGGCCGTATAGCGACTGGAGACAAAGCAATGAGAGGCGTTAGTAAGAAACGGAAGGACAATGGAATGACCATTCCTAAGTTACTAACCCTGTCAGCAGCCATTCATTTCCAGTCTGCGGATGCTGAGGTCTACGCTTGAGTCAGATTACCAAAGAGTAAGACTCTCGCGGTGCGTTGGGGAGAGCTATACTGAATGTTCAGCCAACAAGGATTCAAACCTCGAGTTCATCAGTATTTGGCTGTCCCAGTTAATTTTTGGCAGTACATCCTCTCCGCGATGGAATGCCAACGGACGTAGACGTCATTTCCAAGTGGCTGAAAGATAAGCATTGTTGTTTAGGTTGCTCTGACGGCAGATATGTCAGGATCCAAAATTCTAACTTTAAACGGTCCTCAGTTGTAGCTGACGTCATAATGGGGCATGACACAGTTCACATCTAATTGCGGTCTCTGCCGGTTTCTCGCCCCATCCTTTGACCTTGCAGCCAGTGAACGCTTTCATTAAATGTTTGTCGAATGTCTGAATTGCCTTTGCACTTGTGATTTTATCTGAGAAAGCTCGATGTTATCATCAAAATAGCCACACCCGGCTCGCTAGCTATACCTTCTTGGCCCCTGTCCTAACTGCTGACCAAAGGGCTCGATGTCTGGCCGGTTAAGATCGGGGGATATCGACATGCATTGATTGACCTTTACTGATAGCTAAAGGAACGCACTCGTACCGCTATGCCTCGGGGGTTCATTCTCATAAGGACTGGCTGACGATGGCAAATAAGTCCGAAATGGCCATTCAACTCTCCGAAACGTCAGGAAAATAAAACTCTTGTTCCAGTGGTCGCATCTTCGGCTTCTGAACTGCTACCTGGATCTGGCATATTCATTTACATTGGCAATCATCATCATCACCATCATCAGCTTTGCGAGAACTTTACTTCCGCATTACTCCCCCAACTGTCCTGCTCTGTATGTAAACCAAATGCTTAGCGTTTCCTTCTCCGTAATCTCCAGCATACGCGTCCATCCTAACATAATCGTGAACTGTGCCAAAGCAGTGACCTTCAACCGCTTAGTCTGTCTATAGATGCAATTTTACCGATATTACAGGCGATCTGATTTTGGTTTTTCTTTCTCGGTCACCACATAGTGGATCCCTTAATTGTTTAAAACTACATGCGTTACAAAAGGGATCCCTGGGTATTCAAAATTAAAAATGCATAGTACCTATATTGTGTGTGGCTTAAAATTTCTAAAATCCTGACCTAAATGATATATCTTTAAATAATGCTTCACGATCATCCCTACCAAATCCGGTCATTTGATGAGCAGCGCAACTGCCCTGATATACGCTGTCATTCGTGCGCTGAGGTTCGCTCGCTGCCCGCTATTGTCCTTTTGCCCGCTCGATGTCAACTCACCGCGTGTACGCTTGTAAGTAATCGATACTTCCGCCTCGTCTGATTGGCGGCACATGATTGATTACTCATCCCAGAGCCAAAACTTGACACATCCTCACTTTTGCACCCACACAGCTGGCTTTTGTGCGCGGCTTTGGCAGTGGCTACTGTAGAACTACTTCGCTCACAATTGATCTATCTCCACGTCATTAATTCCTCAACTTGTCCACCACAGTAGGATAACGAGTGGCAGGATTGGCATTAAAATCTGCAAGCTGCCTCTGCCATGATAAGTTCAAGCGAAAATATGGTAAACGCACGTGCAACCGGGATTCTGTCCAACTGCCGAAAGTTAGTCCGTCGAAAGAGCCACTTGTCGCGAACCCTCGGAAGACCCGTCAAAGGCGTAGCTAGGACGAGGATTGTGGTCTAGATAGAAGAATGGTCGAAGGGCGCCAGCGCATCTACGCACAGGAAAGTAACCGTTGTAAGTCTTCTGAGATCTTCCTTGCCGATGTGACGTAAATTGAAGTGGAATTGATGCGAGAGGGAAGGTAAGCTCTATAAAATTTGTCCTCATTGCTATGCATAGCTATGAAACACGTGCCAGGTCGATACTTACCTCAATTGAGACGTAACTGACTCATTAAAAAGGAGCATGTTTGTGTTAGCTTGTCTAGCTTCGAAAAGGTAGCTTCTTATTTGAATAAGCCGTACCAACTTGTCGAAACGCAAGCAGTTAGTATCAAGGGAAGCATTTAATTAACTTCCTTGTGCACACGATGGTTTCTGTAAACAATCCAACTTCGTTAATATGTATGCCCTATTCTTATGTGTATCGCGGCGGAAAATTGACCAAATGTATAGGTCAGTGTTGATGCTGGACAGCTATGTGTATAAATTCTTTCTGTGTTTTCCTCATTTCTCCTCCTTCTCCACACTTCAATTTAAACAAATTGGTTGGGGTGACAAAACTCGAGGAAATGTAACCGCGCGAGACGTTCATACTCAGGTACCAGGGCACACCGATTAGGGAATCAATGCTACCAGTAAGGCGTACCTTTGGAGATTGTAAGCTCTCGAAATGCAGCCGTCAGATGAGCCATTTCAATGATGAGACACCGGCGAGCAGCAATAATTCAAATACAATTCTTGAAACTCCTGTGAGCATTGCCAACCACTATTGCGGAACCACGTGAGTTCATATGTTTATTTATCGGCCCATTAAATGAAAATGCATCAAACATATTTTAAATGTTTTCCAACAAGAAATGATTACTTTGGTCGGATTGGTTAGTGATTGCCGTGCAGCATACTTCAAACTAATATAATTTGGACCAGGATTTTGGCATTTGCATACCTTTCCTACTTACCAACACACAATATATGTACTATGCATTTTCCGAAGCATCTCTTTATGAACGCATCACGTCTTAAACGCTTCATGCATTGTATATTGGAGCACGGGAAAAACAGAAAATTGGACTCCCTGTTGTATCGGTAAAAATGAGTTTAACGACAGGCTTATCGATGTATGGGTCAAGAGCACTGTTCCGACGCAGTTTAAGGCAAGGTAAGGGTGTACGGCTACTACTTAGATTGCGGTGAATGTATGCTTAGCATTTGGTATAGAGATGCAGAGGAAGGTTTATTTACCTTTACTGTTAAATGTAGTGTGTAGTCATACGAATTACCGGCTTAGGGGCGTGCCTATTGCGGCTTACAGTCGAGCAGACCATATATCTTAACAAGAGGAACAGTTTTTCTATTCAATCAGTGCAATCGAAGAAAATATAATATCAAGTTCTGTAGACCATCTGAATCCTCACCACTATAGATCACTCCAATAATTTTTGCAAATATAATGTGGCTTCGTGTTTGCACTGGCTGTGGCTTAGCATCCAGCTATCGAGTGAAATGCAGCTTCTTCCTAATCAACATAGGGTTCGCGGTGTAGCGTCCGAGCTTGGAAAGCCTGGTAGATTGCGAGAGACCGGAATAGGCACCGAAGGCACTGGATCAGGTTTAGGGGCTTCGCGAAAGATATTCCCTAAAAGAGCGTCCATTCTATCAAACGGAGAAGCGTAGTTATCATTGAATGGATTCATGACGATTAATGAAGATGTAATTGAACGAATAATGCTTATTGCGTAAAATCGACTAAATAATAAATCGTAGGGTGAAAGAAGTATAGAAAAACGTTGGAACTTATCAAACGCGCGAAGCAGCCAGCGATGGCTAAACCTAAAACCAACAATTGAACTTGGCAACCAAGGAAACCAGTTTAAACAGTAGCACTGTCCTCAGTGCTGGTGTCGGCTAGGTGCGAGAAAACAGTGACCTCTAAGGCCACAGGAGGGACTAAGTCAGGGGAAACTATGTAGAGGAAAACGGCACTGTCGTCAGCATCGATGTCGACAAAGGGGTAGGACACGGTGATCTCTGCGCCTACAGGGGGGACTTGGTGGGGAGGAACGATGGTTAGGGGGAGTCGGTTGCGGTAGGGTTTAAGCTTGTAAAAATAAGCCGTGAAAGGGGATGGGAGGGAATCAAGGCGTCAAGTAAGAGGAGGATGGTTGGGGACATAATTTCTATTACGCGGAAGCGTCCGGTCCAGGGGTAGTCAAACTTGAAGGAGACGCCGCGTCGACGAGAGGTGGTCTTGTACATGACAAGGTCGTACAGCTGAAAAGGGTTACCCGCGAGACGACGGTCAAAGTTGTCGTTCTGATGGTCTGCGGAAGTACCGAGTGTCTTCCGGGCGACATTTTGTGCACAACGATTGTCTCACGCAGCTGGACGGCATAGGGATGGATGGAGGCGGGGTCGGGGGTGGGGAGCGGGTAACAAAGGTTGGAGGGTAGGCGGAGTTCTCGGCCGGTCCAGAGGTAATGCGGTGTCTTAATCAGAACTTCATGGAAGATCTGAACCTCTTCGTAATAGAAATATCAAAATAATTACAAAAAATATAGCGGAAGGCAATAACTCTTAGTATATTGCTCGAAATATGGCAGCATATCCATTCGAAAACTTGGCAAAACAATTATTTTCCAACGTAATTTTACTAATGCTGCTTTATTTACTCAGTGATTTTTGCATGAACGGGCTTCCTCTACATATAAAACTGAAATTTACCTAGAACGCCCGATTTCCACTTGTTCGGAATTTTTCACTTCGTTAAAAATGCTGGTGTTTCTATAAAACGTTATTTTCCTTCATAAATCATAATATGCCCTAATGTGAAGAACGATCATAACTTTATTGCTGTAAGACTTTGGGGGCTACAGCTTGGGCTGCTATTGAATAAGAGGGAGTTATTTGTAAAAATCGTAGGATTGCATGAGTTTGACAACCTACTGTAGTTTAATAGTGCACCTCATATACCCCTAGTCCAAGCATTTTTTCACAGAAACGATGGTTATACTGGTTTTTGGGTGACAAATTTTAATAGACAGGATTCGCAATTAGATTATTCTTAGCTTTTGGGCTCTCGTAGGAGTCTTTCGTCAGAGATCAACCGAAAAGCGAGCAACAATTATGAGGGGTAGGAACCAAGCAACTGTTATAGGGGAATGGAGGGGGGTAAAAGTAGAGCGTGGGAGTAAACTTGCAAATCACCAGTGTCGGTCCTGCGTATATGCCTACGAAGAGCTACGTATGCGGGCGGCACCTCGGTACGCCGGTTGACTGAGTGATTATCCAGGGCCGGGGCTACAATTAGTTCTCGTCCTGTTTTAATAACCGGCGTGAGCAACTATCTTTGTTGCTGCCAAATTGAATTCGTGGCCCGTCGTATAGTTTTGGGCCACCACTTATGACAATACGTCACCCTATCTGACAGCTTGCTTATGTTCATGTATGTGCAAACCAAGCATTCGTCCAGTCTGTCGACGAAATGGTCTAAAGTGGTCCTGCCGACCCGAGAAACAGAAGAGGGTGCAGTTCCGGCGCTGTGGTGTCACTTAGCCATTTATTGCCTCCTTTTTATAATGCGTCTTCATCTGACGAGAGGCGCTCGCTGCAACTTCATCTGACAACTTCTGATGCGAACTTATTAAGGCCGTGATAATATTGTCTAACTAAGTCTTGCATTCAGTTTGCCCTCCTGAATATCTTTGACGACAGCAATAGCACACCTAGACAAGTTAAAGCAACTGAAAGCAAACAAGGAGATGTTGGTTACTAAACCAGACAAAGGAACAGGCGTCGTTCTAATGAACAGATCAGACTACGTTTCCAAAATGCAGACCATACTATCAGATCCGACAAAATTTAAGAAAATTGGCAAAGAAAAAGATTGTACGGATGAAGTAGAGGTACACCTTACCGGATGCTTAAGAAGACTACACAAGGCAGGATTTCCAAGTGACCGAGACCTCGAACATTTGCGACCAGTAGGTGCACACATTCCCCGTTTATATGGTCTACCTAAGATCCACAAGAATGAGCTGCCAGTTCGCCCGATTTTATACATGAGAAACTCGCCATGTCATGCAATAGCGAAGTGGTTGGCAGAGAAACTCAAGCCCATACAGCAACAGCTGGCACCAAATAGCTATCAAGATACGTTCCAATTTATCGAGGGCATCAAGTACATGAACTGAAACGGCATGATGATGATCTCCCTAGACGTCTCATCCCTGTTTTCAAACGTTCCAGTAACAGAAACAGTCAACTGTATCTGCAACTTCGTAGTGGCAAATAAAATAGACGTAGGAATACCATCTGACATATTTAGGGAACTGTTACTCAAATGCACATTAAATGTGCAATTCCTTGTTGACAACCAACTACCCAGACGAATAGACGGCCTCGCTATGAGCTCGCCTTTCGGGCCTCTCTTGGCCAACATCTGCATGGGCAAACTGGCAAATTTATAACTCAACAAGCAGATCCATGAGTTAAAACACTATGGCCGATATTTCAATGATATCGTCGCCATCGCCCCAGTAGATACTGATGCAAATGCACTTCTACATACTGTTAATCAAGCACATTCCTCCATTAAATTCACCTTGGAGGTGGAGACGGCAGGTTCGCTTGCTTTCTTGGATGTCCTTCAAAGTCGAAGACCTGACGGTAGCATCAGAACGAGCGTTTAGCGAAAGAAAACCTGGTCCGGACAGTATATAAACTTTAACAGTTTTGTACCTATCCAACATAAGCGTAACTTAGTCCGCTTCTTAAGGCAAAGAGCCAGAAAAATCTGCTCAGCTGACACAATTGAAATGGAACTCTTGAAACTCCAGGACATGCTTCGAGAGAACGGATATCCAGACAGATTCATCATAAAGAATATGATTGAGAAAGGAACAAACCCCACCACATCCCCGGTGGAATGGAAGATGCTATTCCTCAGAGTCCCTTTTCAAGGGGATGCAGCAAGCGAACTCTTAAGCAGACGCCTCAAGCAAGCCGTAGCATAAACCTTCCCAGCAGCGAAAATTCAGGTGTTATTTTCAACCAACCCGATACTGCATAGTAAGGGTAAGGATAAGCTGCAACCGCAATCCGATTAAGGGAACCGGTTTTGTGTGCAAAAAAGAATCTCGTGCCAGCCCCCAACTTGGCATGGCCAACGATTACCTAACTGGCTGCACAGTTCCGCGCTCTGATTGGACCCTGCATGTAAAGAACGACAAACTATCGATTTTTAAACCTCCTTTGTAACTGTTTGGCCTGATGAGAAGTTACTGAAAGCGTTCGCTTGCCAAAATTGTGTTCTGAATTATCTAATGGTAATTTTCGCAACAATTATGCTGAAAACGTTTCCAATGCCAACTTTATTTGAGAAAGCAGATGCAATCGTCATTAGATGCACACCTAGCTCGCGAGCCATACGTTCCCGACCCCTGCGCTAGACCATTATGACATTCTCCTCTACGAATGTCACATGAACCGTCCCTATAGGTATTTTGGAACGATAAGTGCACGTCAGAAATCGGACGACTGTCGAAGATGGTAAATGTCGTGGTTCATTTTTTGCAGACCAGATCGCGTGCGGTACGCATCGAACTGTCATTACCGAACCAATACATCTCCGGTGGCACAGACGAAAGTAGAAAACGAGTGTAGTTTATTGAAACAATTTAATCTTTAGAACGTCAACAAAAACAGAACACTGGATTTTAACAGTTTGACTGAAAAACGAATAGTTTAATCAGCAATTTGCATCGGAGGAATCAAGTTTATAGGAGGTGAATCCTCAGGAATTTCAACATTCTTATCAGGTTATCGGCAGATCTGGTAGCAGCTTCGCTGTCATAACCTTCCTCGATGTCGTTTTGCAAGGATTTCCTTCTCTGAGACAGTCCTTGATCTGGTTATCTGTTTGGACTTGTCTAGGTAATTGCGAGATGGCATGAAGAGAAGATCGACGAAAATCTCAGTGAGGAAGGTCAGAGCACTAGTCGAATGAAAGGACAAAAACATGCAATTGTTACTGAAGCTTTTGGTAAAATCTTTTCACGTAGAAGTACGCCTTCAGGAGTTTAATCGCAAGAAAGCGACGAGAAGTGGGGCAGTTTATTACAAATTAATATTCATTAGCATCATTAGTAAACTGATCACAAATTGCCTTTATCATTTTATACCAATGGTTTACACTAATAGCGGTGCTGAGTACGAATTTGGTGTCACAAATTAAAAGTATTTTTCAAAGCGTAGTGCATGCAACATTCAAATTCAAAAATCTCACCTCATGGTTCCAGAGTCGCCGCCACCAGGACGTCTTGCAGACCCTCAATAATAATCTGACTGGGATGCGGCCATTCAATGATGAAATCGAACACCACCTGTAAATAGGTAAGAGGAATACTCAATATTGGGGAGGGAAGACAAGCCCTGTTTGAAGATAGATCCGCACTAGTAGCCGTAAAATGATCTTACTTGCACAACTTCCTCCTCCGTTTGCCCACACACCGTACGAGACGGGAGACTTAACAGGCAGACCACCTCCTATGGGGAGCACTGGTCGGCTACCGCCTCCCAGACCCTGTAAAAATGACAGAAAAGGTGGTCGAGGGCACTGAAGTTGTCGCCGATTATGCCTTGAACTGTAACGAGGTTGCCGGAGCGTCGAAAATCTGTAAAGCACTTGAGAGGTCGAAAAATACATGATTTGCTTTTGATGGTAAAATGAAGCACAGATATACAAGCGTGCAAGCATATTTTTTACAACCTACCAGGCAAGTTGCGTCCTCTCTATACTCCAGGTCAAGGTTCACCGTTGTATCAGGGATAAAACCGTCTTTTGCCCACGGTAACACCGACGACCTCCAGACCTCTGCGAATTTAAACAAAAAGATGAACATTGAGCAGAGAGACTTGCAGTGACTAGCTGAAATCGGAGTACATTTTTGGAAAGCTTGCTGCTTCCGGCCTCTGTAACAGCCAATAACAGGCGGAATTACACAGAACCTCATGTGAAGAATGCATAGCAGACCTTACTTTAGGTGCCGTCTGTTGTCTTGCAGTTGTGTGGTCCTCTGGTAGTTAATTTTCTGCTGTCTTTTCTATTTTCCATTTGTACAGAATAATATCTTCCTAAGAATCTAGCTTTCCCAAGACTTCGGTCATCTCCTAAGAAACCTGGCCGGAAGATCGCAGCGGTGACGATTAAACCTTAGAAGGATTAACCAAGCCTCGATAGACTAGACATACACCTGCTCACCAATAACATATACCGTTAGTACAATGAGCAAGGAGAATAGGCTTTCTTTAGCGAGGAAGCTAAGCAGACTACTAGCACTTTGCTTTTGAAAGCTTCTAGTAAATAACGTTAACTGATGACAGGATATAATTACTTACCGATGCCCTCAATGAGTCTGTGGGGCAGAAGCTCAACTTAGTGAAGGATCAAAGCCGCTAGGTCACCAGGGTCCTTAAAAATGTCTAGACGCATCCTGATGAGGTCGTCGATAAGGTACTAAAATTTGATAAATTTACTGTTTAGATTACTTTGAAAGGATGCCAGTGTAATAAAGTTAAGCAGGACTTGATAAAGGGGATATAAAGTGTCATATTAACTCACTGTGTTGATCATGTGCATTTTTGTAAATAGGCTGAGGGACATCGGCGAATCGCTGTACAGGCAAGCAGAGCCAATTCCAAGGGCTTCTAGTTTTGGAATCAATACCGCCAAGACATGTGGAACGCCCTAAAATACGGAACCAGTTTATACTGTGGGGCTTGCAATCAGCCTATTATATCAGCATATCATACTCATTGTTTGGAGTATGCAATTGATAAGCAAGTTCAAATTACTATCTGGCTGCTGAAAGCTTTGTTTCTAGAATTCAATTGGTGCGCCGAAAACTGCCCCCATCACATTGCCACAAAGTGAGTTTTCCGCCCGATCATCTGGCACTTTGTGGCATACTTCGGTGCCCCTTTCCTGCTCTTCAGTCCAAAATGGAAAGATGCAGGGATGAGGAACACAGTCATATCTCAGTCGCCGCAATGTCTGCGCTGAAGGGTCATAGTGAACGAAGAAGGGGACAGATTTTTCCTTTGCCACCCAAGCTGTTGCAAAATGATTCGGTCCGGTTTCTATGAAGAGGAAAGCTTGCACCGGGCATTTTGAGGGAAACAAAATCTCTCCAACCCGAGTTATGAGAAAAGATTAACAAGAAGCAAAGGCCGGTTCGGACATCTAGTGCGACGTTTTGCGAGACCTATCATGCTTAACATTCCACATCGTTTAGTGTCGCAGAATAGTTTCAGTTCTACAACGCGTCAAATAAGTCTTCGCTTCCATGGCATTGCTAATACGTTCTGCGGTGGCCCTCGCGTCCGGTGTTAATAGCGGAAAAGCTGACTTCCACTGCCATTCTCCGCACATGTCATGCTTTATATTAAGCGCCAGCTCGGACTCCAAAAGACCAATAGCTTCTAAAGACCTGATATGATGCACCCTTTCTACTCTACGGTCTGACATGGAACAAGGAAGAGGACGGATATTTCAGTCGCCACCCAGTCTAGTGGCAGTGGCAGTGCATATGTGGCAGTGCATTAGTCCGTTTCTGCGATAAGGAATCTTTGTATCTGAGATGCTTACACAAGGAAAATATTTTCCACTCGAGTCACAGGTACATATTTACTAGACGCAATATTATTTGATGCTGTTAGGCTCGCAATCAGCACCGATTTGAGGCAAACGCTCCAGTTTTCTTATCTACTGAATCAGTATTTCCTCATATTGCTTACGATGTTTGGAGCATGCGATTCATAAGCAAGTTGGGATTACTTACAGGCTGCCGTAGATTTCGTTCCTGTGACTCAATCGGCACGCCAAATACTGTGTCCAACAAAGTGCCCAAATATTGAGTGGCTTTATTTCCATGAATTAATTCGGTGCCCATTTGCTCCTCTTCTGTCTGAAATGGAATGATGCAGGGATGAGGCACAATATCTGGGGTGGAGCATTAAAGTGGATGAAAAAGTAGACAGTTATCTTTTAATTCGTCACTAGAATGAACGCGGTTCATTTATCTGATAGGGCACATTTGTATCAGGCATGTATCAGCATTCTACATCGCGAAACGTCGAAAGACCATTTAAGTTCTGCTACCGGGAAAACTTACGCATCAAATAATTCTCCACTTCGATGAGCTTAATAATAGGTTCTGCGGTAACCCGCGCGTCCTGTGTTGATACCGGAGTGACTGACTTCCAGTGTCCGTCTCCGCACATGACAGGCTTCCTATTTAGTGTCTGCTCGGACTTCAAGAGACCAACAGATTCTATTATAAAGTTCCTAAATGCAACCTCAGAAAATCGTTTTCTCCTGTACACCAAACTACACCCTCCATTCTAAATAGCTGCCCCGCGTTTACAACAACATCTCTGACCGAGTTCATCTAAAATCGGTGTTTTAACCACTGTGAGATGCACGTGAACTATACAGCGTGGAATGCGAGCAAGGTCTTGTCATCTGGAGGTTTTAAAGCCCAGTGTATCGGGTCATTCGAGCACGGGGTATGTCAAGATAAGGTAAGTCATTCACTGCATTATTTCACAAAACGGACAGACGTTTGTATTTTAACGAATGCGTGCACTTAATCCGGACCAAATGCAAACACGAGGCCGTATTCAATTCTCAAATGTTATTGGAGTGAACTACAGCGGCCAGGATCAGGATAATCTACAGATCCAAAGGTTATCTTCTCTGGGAGTACAGCGTTTGAATTGAGCATTTGGCCGGCGTGGTCGCATCTATGGCCACCAAGACTGCAAGCGATAAAAGATCCACCCCCTCCTCAATAAGTGCTTGAGGTGACAACACTAAACGGCAGATCAATAAATATTCAGCTCTATATCTAAACCAAACGCTAAGCCTTACTTTCACTGTAATCTTCATCATAGCCCTACACCATAACGTAACCCT
>JAYGXS010001584.1:0-13161 GCA_036362985.1 Ligula intestinalis
AAGGCCCAAGGGGCCCTGTCGTTACAAACTTAGTGCTATCGTGAAAATAAAAATAATAATGATAAGCAGTGAACTCTTATAAATAATTGTCATCGGCAGTAAAAAAAACTCCTAGATCGGTGGATGAGTTCAGCGGGCCACCGAGTTCAAAAAAAGTTTAGGAGAAAAAACTGCCTTAATAGGTAAAAGGGTTTGATGTGGTTAGTTTGGGACCTGATGTTGAGGGTTCGGGACGTTTATGGTCATGGGAAAAAATAATATATCGTTGAGTTAGGAAGGTGTCATCCGGAAGGCAGGAGAAGGCAGTAGAAGTCAAGGCAACGTCATCGAGTTGCGACCCACCAGATTCCAGAGCCAATCGCGAAGACCACAGCGAAGGTTGCAAAAACGGAGAAGAATTCGCAGCCCTTGGAAGTGATGCTTGACTCTGCAGAGGGAAATGCTAACATATTTAGAAACCATTTTAGTATCCTAGGAAGAGCTTCAAATGCCAGGAGGACCCTTTTCAAAATCTACAACTTGCGTGTTTGGAAAGGAAACAGACAGTAACGACTTTATTTCCTTTAAATTTAAATGCTTATATAATTTGCCTTTAAAAATCGACAGTGTAGAAGACAGTCTAATATCGAGAGGAAGGTTGTTCCAAATAAAAGCATATTTGGAGGTAAAAAAGCGAGAACGGTTAGATGTGGAGCTATGGGGTGGTAAAATTATCATGGAAGAGTTACGAGTGGCGTAAGGTCGGTCAACTGGAAGGAGAGCGTTAATTTGTGGGAGATTAGGACTATTGTTAACGCGAAACAGAAAGCATAGACCAGCTTCGAGTCTTCTTATCCAAAGAAATTTCATGTTTGCTAATTGACATCTATCTGTATAACACATACCAGACCCAGAAACAGAAAATATTTTACGAGTGAAAACTCGCTGAACCTTTTCAATCTTACTACGGTCATGCTGGGTCATGAGGCCAAAAAGCGGGCAGCAGTATTCTAGTATAGGAAGAACAAACATGCGGTATAGTTTTAACTTCATTTCTGGAAGGAAAAAGTTATGCGATATAAACCCACATATCTGTGCGGCCTTGGCAGAAATTCGATCTGCATGAAGTGATACTGCAAGCTTATTCGTGTAAGTAAGACCCAAATCCTTTATCGTAGATCTTTCTAACAGTGGACTATTTTGGAAGATAATGGGTCCAGGAAGCCTTGCGGGACCAAAACTCAAGAAACTACATTTTGATGGAGAAAACTCCATCTGCCATGTTGCGCTCCAACTTGAGAGAGTATGCAAGTCTGCGTTAACTTTATCAACACAACTACTGGCCATGTCCTTAGAAAATGAGTAAATACACTAAAGGTCATCAGCATAAATGAAATTTTCCGAATTATTTAGCACTGTTGAAATTTCATTTATGTAAAGAATGAAAAGGAGGGGACCTAAAACCTTGCCTTGTAATACACCACTCGTTATCGGCTGAGGCATCGAGTAGCTATTGCCTACTAAGACCTTCTGGCTGCGGTTAGACAGGTAGGAGGCAATGAAATCGAGGAGGGGAGGCCTGATGCCTAGGGCTTCCAGTTTCACTAAAAGGCGCCTATGAGGCACCTTGTCAAAAGCTTTACTAAGGTCAAAGTAAATCACGATGACTGATTGCTGTTCATTACGAAGTGAAGTAACCAGGTTAAGGAATGCTAAATGGCAGGTTTCGCATGATCTTCCAGGTAGAAATCCATGCTGCGAGGCACTTAATAGTTTATTTTCTACACAAAAATCGAGAATTTGATTAAAAATGATCTTTTCCAGAAGTTTGGCTAGGGCCGGGGTTTTATGAACACCTCGGTAGTTATTTACGTCCAAACGAGATCCTGACTTGAAGACTGGAAGAATAATAGATGTCTTCCATAAGTCAGGAAAGAAACCGTTTAGAAGATAAGCTGAGAATAGATAACTTAGCAATCGGGGAAGCTGAATACTCTCTTGATAAGTGAATTTGGAAGGCCGTCAGTTCCCGAGGAGTGCGAGTTTTTTAGACGGATAATGTGCTTACGAATTACTTCTATGGAGAAATCTATGGAACTGATAGTATTGACTGAGCATGGCTGAAAAGACGGGACCGGTTCAGATTCCGTCGTAAGGTGTTTTGCAAAGAACGCATTGAACAGTTCAGCCTTCTCAGACTCATCTTGCACAATTTTTTTTATTTTCATTCAGTAAGGGGGGGATTTCGTGACCTCGTTTAGCGGAGGACCGACGACGAAACAGCTTGGCAATAGATTTCGCAGAGTTTAACTCGCTGAGTGCGCAAGATTCCCTCTGTTTGTCACGTGTAAGACGAATCTTAGACGCTAATTCGAAAATCTCTGCGATTCTAAGGTGCACAGATAATGAACTAGTAGACTGGTCTTTCAACTGTCTTTGCAATTTCTTCAGTCTAGACATAAGAAAATGAGGAACGGTAGGGTCCGAAGTATAAGGCTTAACAATTTTGATCGGCACAAATTCCAAAATGCTATTTGAAATTGCCGTCATTAAGTCACCGAGAATTGTTACACTGTTCGTGGAGGAAAGCTCCTGCCAGTCTAGTGAGTCCATAAAGTTGTTAATTAAATTAATATCAGCTAGGTCAAACGCACGGTAGGTACGAGTGGTGCTAGCCTTTTTCGTAGAAGCAAGCGGAAGGCAACAATGGATCAAAGTATGGTCACTTGGGAAGAGGTTCTGGTTGTAGTCAACAAAAAGGGGGAAAATGTCATTAGTGAAAATTAAATCTAAAATATGCTGATCCCTTGTTGGGGGACAGACCAACTGAGACCAGTTTGAAAAATTGATGGTATCTAGGAAGGGCTGAAATCTGGATGGACAACAGTTCAATGACCAATCAATTTCGGGAAAGTTGAAATCCCCTGCGATAACTTTAGCATCAAAGGCGGACTCCGAAATCAGCCTAAATATTTCGCAAAGCTTTTCATCATCTTCCGATGATGAGTTAGGTGGACTATAAATGCATCCAATAATCGCCTTTTGACGGGGAGACAGGATAATGGATGCAAAGCAGTAATTGCCCGAGAATGACTCAGCATCTAGGTTGAAGGGGAAATGCTTAAAAATAGCTTTAATATAGAGAAGACAACCGCCACCACGTTTACTAGGGCGGTCTTGACGGTAGAAATCATACTCGTCTATTATGAGTAAAGCATCAGAAATTACTGGATGGGTCCACGACTCTGTAATGCATATAACATCTGGCTTCAGCTCGAACGCAATAGCTCTAAGCTGAGCCATCTTATTTAAAACAGATCTTGCATTAAGCAGGATGATATCTAGTGAAGCTTGAGTAATCGAACTAGGGTTATCTTTATTTAGTAATTAAAATTTGGAGGTGGGTAATTTGGTTGGAAGTTTGGAGAATAGCCATCGACTGGAGCAGGACAATTAACATAAGAAAGCTGAGGGGGATAGCTGAAAGCTGCAGGTAGACAGCTCTGTGAGATCGATGGGCCATAGGGATACGTGCCGTGGTGAGTTTGCTGATAGTTACCGGGAAATTGGGAAAACCAAGACGGGAAAGAGAGGCTGGAGGGCTAGGTAAGGTAACTATGAGGATTAAGCGGTGGAAAGCCTGGCCCAGTATGATACTTGTGATAAGTAGGGTAACTAATATGTTTGTTAGCTTCCTTTTGTAAAGGCTTAGTTAGTGTTTGGGAAGGCTGCATGCTCGCGGTTGAGTTCCGGATCCCACCCTTTCGACGACCTGAATTGGGTGCTTTAATAGAAGGTTTGGGAGGACTCTGATCGAGTATCGAAGCTGTTGGTCTACCTGACGTAAAAGGCTTTTCGAAATTTCTAGGAGGGCTACCAGAATTACTAGCTATGGCAACTGGAGAAGCATTAAAGTTGGAAGTAGACGGGGATGTCTGGTGACTTGAGGGGGATGAGACAGTTGCTGTACTGGGGAGCAGTAATCTAGGTTTGGCAGGAATAAAAGTACATGGCTCGCTAGGCTTCCTAGGGCTACGACCAGGAACTTGAGCCGGTTGCGGTGAAATTACTATTTTATTTGAAGAACTTGACGCTATTCTTCGCTCCATTGGAGTGAGATCATGACAGAGGAAATACATTGCATTTCTCAGATATTTGGAAACAAGCTCTTCCTGTTTAAAAATTGCGTCTATTTCAATGGGTGAAAATAGCTTGACTAAAATGGGTGGGTTTTTACTGCGAGATGACAGTCTTATAGCCTCTGCTATTTTATAGTTAAATCCACAGGAGCAGAGGAAATGCATTGCAACGTCCATTGGCCTAATTGATTTCGGAACGTTTTTCAGAATAAAATTGTACGACCTTTTTTGTCTATCCTGTGACTCACTTGCGACCAAATTAACGAGACTATCTAAACGTTTGCATTCCTGAGAGGAAACTGCAGCGATATTCCCATCAAATAGGGTCCCAAGGATTGAGAGAACTGACCCAAATTTCAACATAAACTCGCTGCAATTTTTCATTGCAGACAAATCTATTTGCTCGGCAGTCAGATCAGGCTGAATACTGATGTCAGGCTGAAGACTGCCTTTTTCTCCATTCTCCGTTTAACAACCCTGACGATAGGCTTCATGGTCTTTAGTCATGCTCGTGGCGGTTGTGCTATTTTCGCCATCTCGTCACTCAACTCCGCAGTCTACAAGGTAACATCTCCGGCGTTTCTTTGATGATCAGGTGACCTCTGCCATTCACTCTCTTGTCGATCCTGCTGTCCGCGATGACCTCCTCCGGTCTCACCTCCCTGATGGTTGATCATGAAGCCAGTCGGGTGGTGTAACAATGGTGAACGACAGCCTCTGCTGTTATATGATTTCTCCAATTACAAGAAGCGTTTCCAACCCTCATTCGTTCTCATCGACAGTCCTGTCTCATTTGCACTACAATCAATCCTCTCAACCAACCTCCTTAATTTTGTTGAAGCAGTTTTTTTCTCCTACGTTTTCTTTTGTTTTAAGCGGGGGTTCGCTGAACTCCACCCAATCTTAAAAAGTAGGAGTTTTTTTCACTGCTTCCTCCTTAGTTCACCATGCTTTGACAACTATTTTAAAACGACGATATGTTGGTGAATATGAATAAATCTACCAAGACTACTAAACGCTCCCGCTGTCTATGAGGTTGTTTCATTGAGAGCAGCATTTATCAACTTTGAATTTATTTTTCCACAGCACTAAGTTTGCAATGACGAGGCCCTCCGGGCCTAAAATATAAAATTTATTGATTTATTTAATTTTTTTTGCGCAGGTTACGGATGCCAATTGAGGAAAATTCGACCTCGTGCAGCTGGAATTTAATGAAAAGGTAAAATCGACCTCCTGTTTGAATTGAAGGAAAAAAATGGAAAATCAGGCCACTGAAAATTTAAAGGTAGCGTTTTTAATATAAGTCGATGTGATTTCAAGCCTTTAAAGTCAATCCTACCAAGAGGAAAAACGTACTTAAATTTATTTAGATGCGCTGAAGTAAGTTATGTGGAAGATTGCAAATGCGCGAGAAAACTCGATTCTTCTCATGTCTGACAGTCCGGTTTTAGGGGTCTAAGCCGTGGGTACGCTCAGAGCACTAAAACTATTACGCCCAGTTCCGTATAGGAAGAGTAGACGTCTGCCTAGTGGGAGTTGCTTATTTTTACAAAATCATCAGCGGTGGCCTAAAGCCCCAACGCGCGGCAGGCCCGGGTCCTGCACGCAAAGTGTAAAAATCATGCGATACGCATAAAGTGAGGAGAGAAAGCGGGATTAATCACAGTTAATCACGTGCACACGAAGATGCCTGCTCCCTGTTGGATGTCGTTTCCGCTTTTTTTTCAAATTCGCGACACCAAGTACAAGACTTTAATATAGCCAATACTCTATTTAATGTTCTTCGGTTCGGCAACAAGCACTACCTAACTAGGGACTTAGGGCTACTCATTTGGAAACAGAAGCCAACTCTCGAGCTTTTTTCCCATGTTATTAAGCACTATCTGTCCAGAGCTTATTCAATGCTCCCCAAAAACACAACGTCTGTGCTATCTGAATTTGGTTGTAGCACGTAGAATTCTTGTGGATATTAATCGACGTTGCATTCCGACCAGCTTTCATTCCTCAACAACATGCCATGCTAGAAGCGCGGGTTAACTTCTTCCACAGCGTCATTGAAGACCGGAACAAACCCCCTTCCTCAGTTGTTCTTGCAAGAAGCGTTGACGCCTTTACATGAAGACTCAATCATATCTTATTTGTGATTTGTGTAATGTAAATTTATGGCTTTAGAACACGAACATGCTTCGACAGAATCCATCTGTAAATATTGTATTCAAAGGATCTGCCTATCTCCCGTTTCTGCTACTGTTTCCTACTCATGCCTCTGATGATGAATCCGCAACGGACGTTGAAACGTCAGACGAATACACTTTTTCTCCCAGCGATCGAGTCTTCTTCTCTATCTCCCTTATATATACTCAATATACTACACTGAAGTGCTCTTGTGACCCATTTAAGGAAGGACTCTCAAACAACACTACAGTATGCTAAAACGTATACTCGCTATACCGAATAAAACACTAAACCTGTCAGTTTTCGGAGTAATATACTTTTGCACTGCGTAGGCGAAGGTATTGAGAGACTCGAAAATCGTCTACGACAATTAGTGCTTCAGAAAACAAATGCAAGCGAGCTGTGCACAATAGATCACATCCAGTTCAGGTGTCAATTTCTCTACCCATGTCAACTTTCCCGAAATTGATTGGTCACTGAACTGTTGTGCATCCAGATTTCAGCCCACCCTAGGTACCATCAACTTTTTAAACTGGTCTCAGTTGGTCTGTTCCCCAAGGAGGGATCAGCATATTTTAGATTTAATTTTCACGAACAACATTTTCCCCCTTTTCGTTGACTACGATCAGAACCTCTTCCAAAGTGACCATACTCTAATCCATTGCTGTCTTCCGCTTGCTTCTACAAAAATGGCTAGCACCGTTCGTACTTATCACGCTTTTGACCTAGTTGATATTTATTTAATTAACAAGTTCATGGACTCACTAGACTGACAGGAGCTTTTCTCCATTAACAGCGTAACAATTCTCTGTGACTCAATGACGGCAATTTCAAATAGCATTTTAAAATTTTTGCCGATCAAAAATGTTAAGCCTTATACTTCAGATTCAATCGTTCCCCACTTTCTATTGCCTTGACTAAACCTGTGTGGAATTATTGGCGCGCAACTCGATTTTCCGCAGCTAAGTGAATTTTCAAATTTTAATAGGATTTTATCGTATCCTGTCGAATTGATTGGCATAATTGTTGTTCATAATTCGAATTTCTTACCCCTAAGCCACTCCACAAACCGGTGGTCGTTTTCTTTAACTATAGGTTAAAATATACAGTTTTCTACTGTTTCACCCGACATAGCCTCCTAGGAATTCTCTAAGATTCAGCTGAAAAACACGTAATTAAGTACGTGAATACTAAATCAGGTTGTACATTTTGAAAGATTACTCTTTTTCCAACAAAAAATAGTGTACACTGGTCGAAATATCAATCCAGATATTTTTCACCCTACATAGCCTCATAATTTCACCCGACATAGCCTCATCTGAATTCTTGAAGATTCACGTATAAACTGCGTAATTAAGCATGCGAATGTTTATTTTAGACTGAAAATTTTAAAAAGATTTCGCAATTTCCAACAAGATAGAGTTTACACTTGTTGCAATATCAATCGAGTTAGTTTTTATCCAGCGTAGACTCGTCAATTTTATTTTCTGTGTAAGAGAAACTTTCTTGCATTGCTTTGCTTAAAAATATATCTAACTGCCTAATCTTCTGATATTTTAATTTTCAATATGAAATCACAGTCAGTTTTCAGACGAAAATCCCGACTTAACGACCCTCTTGGTGTTCAATTTTTCCAAGATCAACCCGCCTTAAATAAGAAAAAACTTAATCTTGATGCTCTGGACACTTTCAATTATTTCATGTCTCAATATGGATGTTTGCTTACGGTTCTCAGTACCATCTTTGATGGAAATGTCTCTTCGCTCACTTCTCAGCAATGTGAGAAATTAGAGCCTTTCACCAATTTGGTGTCTACTGAGACCTATGACCGGCAAAAAAGAAGTTATAATTTTTTTAAAAGAATGTCCCAAAAAGTAAAATTCCGCAAGATGTCACCTGTCAATTTATTTACTCGTGTGGCTTTAACTTTAAGGTCGCAGAAGCTAAAAGATTGTCCTCTCGAAGCAAAAATCCGCCGATTTTGGTCAAACTTTTTTCGGTGATAGAAGTTTACATCCTCTTCTCTCAGCATGAGCATTCAGCTCAATACCTGAAAAAACATAAGCTTTTTATGTGTAGGGATAAAACCCCATAGAACGTAGAATTTCGCCTGCATCTGCAAAAACTAAGCCCACTCCTACCCCTACTATTCAAAACGTGGTATCTGAGGTCGACGCAAGTTCACGTCCCTCCGGAGCAGCGACAACGTTTAGTTCACCCGAAACCTCATTCACAATCCTTACTCCTGAGGCCGACGCAAGTTCACGTCCCTCAAAATCAGGGAAAACGATAATTTCACCCGAAACCTCACCCGCAATCCTTACTCCTGGCTCGAGTGAAATTCGTTCGCCTTCCGAGCGAATCTCGCCTGCTAAAGAGGCTTAACCTAATAGACCTAAACGTGCCCCCCGTAAATCGAAGCCAATTGCAAAAATCAGTAATTTACCTAAATATGGGAACCATACTAACATTTCAGCATCTACACCAGATGTAAACACTCACGTTTTTACTTTTCCAGTCCCCAAAATGGCCCACAATCCACAATTAATTCACTCTAATAATACTGTGAATAGCTTCTCACAACCTTCTATGCCATTTTCGAATGCCTGTCCTCCGAAAAATTATGCTGACACTTCAGCATTTATAACAGATGTAAATTCTTACGTTAGATATTTTCCAAACCCGCAAATTGCCCAAAATCAATACATAATTAAATCTACTTATTATGATCATAGGCTTCCATACCCATTTAGGTCATTTTCAAACGTGCGTTTTCCGAAAAATTATGCGAACTCTTATCATAATCGTATTTTACGACCGCCTCCTACTTTTCTTACTCCACAAAACGAGCATCCTTTCCTCAATTTTCAAGCAAATCTGCCACCATACAATAACCCTAATATATTTAACAATTATATTTCAGCTAATTGTAGACCACAGCAATCTTGTTTTCCGTCTTTTGTTTCTCCCATGCCATTTCCCTTTCCGCCACCAAGTTTTCCTTTTTTATCAATACAGATGAGTGTAACCTGCATCTCAGGGATACGCTCAGTATAGTTTCTCTGAATGCAAGATCAGTTGTAAATAAAACGACAGAGCTCATAATAGTAGCTTTTGAGCTTCATCCAGATGTTATTTTTATCATTGAATCTTGGAGTCACTCTCTTATCTCTGACTGAACGCTCGCTATAGATAATTTTAGTTTGTACCGACAAGACCGCATTGAAAAACGTGGCGGTGGTTGCCTTCTTTATATCAAATCATCTTTTGTACATTTCCCGTTTCATCTGAGCATTTCGTCGTTTTCGGGAGATGTCTGCTTTATTTCAGTCATCCTCTCGCACAATAAAAAGCTGTAATTGGCTGTGTCTATAATCCCTTATGTTATTCTGGTAATGAAAGTGCGCTCTGCAAACTGTTTGCAAAAATTGCAGAAGCTGAAGTTGATGTCAAAATAATCATAGGTGATTTTAATCTGCCAGACGTTGACTGGGAGGCAAATACTTGTCCGCCAAAATTTCAGAAATTGGCAGAAACTATAAACTTTGCAAACATGGCACAACTGGTCAGTCCAGTGAATACAAATGACAGCATATTAGATTTAATTTTTACAAATAACGTCCACCATCTCTTTATGAATTTTCATCGTGATCTATTCACAAGTGACCACGCATTAATTCAGTGTTGTTTTCCAGTCGCCCTTTCTGCAAAGCCTGAGGTAAAATGCAATAACCTCGATTTTGCTAACGCAAACCATTAACTCATAAATGACTTCGTAAGTACTCTAGATTGGCATACTATTTTTTCAACTAATGATCCAATCTTTTTCAATGAACTTTTACAAAACATTATAAAAAAATTCAGACTTTTATCCCACTTAAGCCTATCAAATCAAATTCAGTTTCCTCTACCGTTCCATATTTTCTCTAGAATAGACTTAAAAATTACGGAAGCAACTTAAGGATCCGTCTAATAGCTCTTTGTCGGTGCACTTAAGGATAGCGCAAATATTTGAATTAGCGCTAAAAATAAGGCTTGCACGAGATAGGCGTAGAGAGTTCCTGGCACTAAATGATGCTTACTCTTCCAAATCCGTTGCTCAAGTGTTCCGTTTTCGGTCATCCGCTAAGCTTTAGAAAGTCACTCCGCCTTTTCTCGATAGTATTAATCATTTTGTTTTAGAGGATTTGGCCAATCGAGAAATGTTAAATTCCTTCTTCGCCAAGTTCTTTACAATTGAGACTAGTCCAACACCCGAAATACCTCTGATGTGTGATGCAAATCTCACTACAATTGATTTCTTACCTACAAGTATTCATAACGAAATAGCTCGTCTCAACAATTCACATTCAGTCGGTACAGATAACATTCCAAACTCATTTATTAAGCAATTAAGAGGACAAGGTCGAGCGCTGGTTTCGAAATTTCAGCTAAGTCATCAGTCTTATATAAATCAATTTATCTAAGAGAAGATACGACTAATTGTCTTTCGTTTTCTTATATAAATTATTCGTAACTACCAGTACTTACGCTTGAAAAATCTGCTTCCATTCCTTTTGTTGGTTTGGTCTCTGCTTGCTTACCTAGCATTCTGTTAACCATCTGTCTTGCTTTTAGCAACTTATATAAGCTCAAACAGTTAGTTTATTCTGAATTCCCGAATGTTTTCGTGATTAATCTACTTGTTGCTTCGAACAATATGAAGGCAACACTTTCATTCAGTAGGAAGCCTCAGAATTCCAGACCCAAGCGGTGTCTGCGAAAGGAAAACATCATTACTGATATCAGTCTTCAGCCTGACATCAGTATTTAGCCTGATCTGATTGCCGAGCCAATAGATTTGTCTGCAATGAAAAATTACAGCGAGTTTATGTTGAATTTTGGGTCAATTCTCTCAATCCTTGGGACCCTATTTGATGGGAATATCTGCAGTTTCCTCTCAGGAATGCAAACGTGTAGATACTCTCGTTAAGTTGGTCGCAAGTAAGTCACAGGATAGACAAAAAAGGACGTAAAATTTTATTCTGAAAAACGTTCTGAAATCAATTCGGCCAATGGACGTTGCAATGAATTTCCTCTACTCCTGCGGATTTAACTAGAAAATAGCAGAGGCTTTTAGACTGTCATCTCGCGGTAAAAACCCACCCATTTTAGTCAAGCTATTTTCACCCATTGAAATAGACGCCATTTTTAAACAGGAAGAGCTTGTTTCCAAATATCTGAGAAATACAATTTATTTCCTCTGTCATGATCTCACTCCAATGGGGCGAAGAATAGCGTCAAGTTCTTTTAATAAAATAGTAAATTCACCGCAACCGGCTCAAGTTCCTGGTCGTAGCCCTAGGAAGCCTAGCGAGCCATGTACTCTTATACCTACCAAACCTAGATTACTGCTACCCAGTACATAAAATGTCTCATTCCCCTCAAGTCACCAAACATCCCCGTCTACTTCCAACTTAGATGTTTCCCCAGTTCCCATAGCTAGTAATTCTGGTTGCTCTCCTAGAAATTCCGAAAAGCCCTCTACGTCAGGTATAACAACAGCTTTGTTACTCGATCAGAGTCCTCCCAAACCTTCTATTAAATCACCCAATTCAGGTCGTCGAAAGGGCGGGATCCGGAACTCAACCGCAAGCATGCAGCCTTCCCAAACACTAACTAAGCCTATACAGCAGGAAGCTAACAAACATATAGGCTACAGTACTTATCACAATTATAATACAGGGCCAGGCTTTCCACCGCTTAATCCTCATAGTTACCTTACCTCGCCCACCAGCCTCTATTTCCCGTCTTGGTTTTTCCAATTTCCCGGTAACTATTCAGCAAGCTCACCACTGCACTAACCCCTATGGCCCATCGATCTCACAGAGCTATCTACCTGCAGCTTTTAGCTATCCCCCTCAGCTTTCTAATGTTAATTTTCCTGCTCCAGTCGATGGCTATTCTCCAAACTTCCAACCAAAGTACCCACCTCAAAATTTTTATTACTAAATAAATATAACCCTAGTTCGATAACTCAAGCTACACTAGATATCATCTTGCTTTATGCACGATCTGTTTTAAATAAGATGAATAAGCTTAGAGCTATTGCATTCGAGCTGAAGCCAGATGTTATATGCATTACAGAGTCGTGGACCGATCCACTAATTTCTGATGCTTTACTCATAATAGACGAGTATGATTTCTACCGTCAAGACCACCCTAGTAAACGTGGTGGCGGTTGTCTTCTCTATATTAAAGCTATTTTTAAGCATTTCCCGTTTGACCTAGATGCTAAGTCATTCTCGGGCAATTACTGCTTTGCATCCATTATCCTGTCTCTTCGTCAAAAGGCGATTATTGGATGCATTTATAGTCCCCCTAACTCATCGGCGGAAGATAATGAAAAGCATTGCAAAATATTTAGGCTGATTTTGGAGTCCGCCTTTGATGCTAAAGTTATCGCTTGGGATTTCAACTTTCCCAAAATTGATTGGTAATTAAACTGTTGTTTATCCAGATTTCAGCCCTTCCTAGATACCATCAATTTTTCAAACAGGTCTCAGTTGGTCTGTTCCTCAACAAGGAACCAGCATATTTTAGATTAAATTTTCCCGAATGACATTTTCCCCCTTTTCGTTGACTACAATCAGAACCTCTTCCCAAGTGACCATACTTTGATCCATTGTTGCCTTCCGCTTGCTTCTACGAAAAAGGCTAGCACCACTCGTACCTACCGTGCGTTTGACCTAGCTGATATTAATTTAATTAACAACTTTATGGACTCACTAGACTGGCAGGAGCTTTGCTCCTCAAACAGTGTAACAATTCTCTGTGACTTAATGACGGCAATTTCAAATAGCATTTTGGAATTTGAGCCGAGCAAAAA
>JAYGXS010001585.1:0-13158 GCA_036362985.1 Ligula intestinalis
CCCGTTAACATCAGTGACGGTATCATAGCAACTAACACCTCCGCTTTTCTGGAAGTCGGAGCACAAACTAGCACCACGCACAAAAATAGTCTCCAACATTCTCAAAAAATAATGGCTTTTCCTAAGTAGCATCCGACGAGGTATTACAGCTAATTCTGGTAATGGTGAAAGCTTGATGGTGTTTTTTCCCGGTGCAAATTCAAAACAGGCGAAAACAGCAGAAGTCATTGATATCGACAAATTTCGAAACAGCTCATCAGCTGTTTCTTGTCGTTGCATACGAATGTTAACGAAGACACATGCAGGAGTGTTGAATCTCTCAGAATTACTGGTAACAGCAAGGAAACTAAGTCAGCTTAAAAATTAATCGATAAAGGACGGGAACGTTAAGTCAACATATGGGGCGTAGTGGATGGGAGAAGTTAACGAAAAACACGTGGGAAATTAAATTAAATGGACAATCACAAGGGCAGTTGGAGGTTGACGACATGATCAAGCTACTTTCATAGGTCAGGTTTCTCCCACCGTATGTATGCAGCTTCTAAATAGCGCAGGTTTCGGTTTGTTAAGGCTCGAAAAAGTACACGAAACGCTGTTTTAACGTCGACCGAATAACCACTGTCTAATCGATGCTTGGTAATGGAGGACCTTGATATTTTGTCTTCTTGCTTCAAAAGCCAATTGCGCAAGTGCTCAGCGGCCCTGGCTGCGAGTTGCCTTTGCGGGCGCCCAATATATTTGCATCCGCAATTACATGTGAATTCGTAAACACAATTGGAGTTGGCGTGCAATGGCAGAGCATACTTTGCCCGTTCTAATGGAATACTTCTGGTAGAACTTAAGAAGACTAATTTTGCTGCGTTTTTTATCTTACAACGTAATCGTCGCTTGATTGTGTTGGAAATGTCGTCACCTTTGAATGGTAAGGATATCATGATGGGTTTTTTGGAACTGACTGTTCCAGAAATTTTGGCCATAGAGGATTACTGTACTTTTAAATAAAGCGTGCCGGGTAGCCACAGTTGAGTAGGGCGTCCGTATAGTCTAGGGACATGCGTAACTCTGGGCTTTAGGGACAGCGCAGTTGACAATTGTTTAATCAGTTTCCAGGCAGAGTTTTCTATTGCCTTAGTTTCCTCTTTACCTGACGTCTCTAGACAAAATTTGCTCTGATCGCTTAAAATGGATTCCATTTTTTATACATAGTCCTTTCGACTAAGGATGACCACTCCATGGCCTTTATCGGGTTTGGAAATGGTGATTTCTTCATTGCGTTCCAGTGCAGAAAGAGCATCCATGTGTTTTCTAGTCATTGGTGTCAGTTTTGTTACTGGAGCTTTGCGGTACTGATGCGCAATTTCGACCATTTTGGCCTTCACCCAGTTAACATCACCAGTGGATCTGGGTAATAGATCTGCCTGCTGTTAATTTAGGTCTTCAAATTGCGCTTCAATTTCTATTGGGTTTATTCTCCTGCTTGGAACGCAAAAATCTAGTCCTAGTGATAAAGTCTCTGATTGAAGCTTAGTAAGTGTGATGGCAGATCAATTGAGAATAATTTCATCTATGTTCAGAGGAAATTTGTCAACAATAGATGTCTTGCATAATGTCTTCCTTAATTTAAGGCCGTTAGTCTCTCTTGTCCATTTAATGTAATTTCCCACGTGTTTTTCGTTAACTTCTCCCATCCACTACTCCCCATATGTTGACTTAACGTTCCCGTCCTTTGTCGATTAATTTTTAAACTGAATCAGGTTCCTTGCTGTTACCAGTAATTCTTTGAGATTAACCACTCCTCTATATGTCTCCGTTAACATTCTTATGCAACGAGAAGAAGCAGCTGATGAGCTGTCTCGAAATTTGTCGATATTAATAAATTCTGCTGTTTTCGCCTGTTTTCAATTTGTACCACGAAAAAAACCTTCAAATTTCTGAAACGGCACCCCCCTATTGGATATAACAAAGTCTCTGGATAGATTTTTAGAATTGCGTTGCAAAATAACGAAGCACAATATACACATTAAATTTCTACAGAATGGCATTAATAACTACGGCAGTTACTGCTCACTTTCATCATCCCCACGAAACGTACATCTTAGACATTTAAGTTGATCAGGTTATAGGAAATTTGAATCAGTTTCGTGTTGCCGAAACTAAACTTGTTATCGATGTAACGGCGCCATAAGATTGACGGCTGTTGTTTGCAGGCATTCATCCCCAGCTTTGTTATGAACAGTTTTGCCGATAAGACGGAGATCTAAATTACAATTTCCTTTATATGTTCATTAGTTTCTCCAACCAAGGCGAAGTATGTCTTCTGGCGAAATTTTACCAGCATTATGAAATGCTCGCTGTTGAGTGGACTTTGAGCTCCAGCATATGCATCCACAATCATTCGTGCGGCCAATTCGGCGGGATGAATGTGTATTAGGACGTAATGTCATAATAAAGGACCATTTAGTTGCTTTTTACTATTAAGATTAAGAAGTGTATACACGTAATAAGGAAAGATAAAAACTGAATAGTTGGTCCCTCATGCGAGGTAAGTACTGACAGTCTTGTGACTAACACAAATTCGTCGTGACCATTTTAATGGAGCATGAAAATGGTTATAGCTGTAAGATTTATTGGTACCATAAATTTCGGGAGAGCTCCTCAGTTACAACCCCTCGTTGCATTAAGGTTCACGAATGAGTAAAACACGAAATTGAAAATATACAGAAAGGCCATAGGTCCTTTTCAGATAGAGAAAGAAGGTTAAAACAAAATTGGAGGAAAAAAAACAGGGAAGTTGAGTTGTGGGGAATATTGGGCTGGGGAATGTGCGAGATCTGGGGCTTGTGGTTACCAAGGTAAGGCAAGGTTAACCACGTGCTCCAACTGTTTGCAGAGGTCCGGTTTAAAGCGTCTAATATAAGCAGCTTCCAGGTAACACAAGATTCGAGATGTTCGTGCTCGAAAAAGAACTCGGAAAGAAGTTATAGGGTCTACCAAATGACCCGTGTCCAATAGGTGTTCAGTGATAGAGGAACGAGGAGAACGGTTTTTTTGCTTGAATGACCAGCTAGGTAGATGTTCCTTGGCTCTGGTTGCCAGTTGTCTTTGCGTACGCCCTATGTACTTGAATCCACAAGTGCACATGAATTCGTAAACGCAATTAGAGGTGGCGTGCAAAGGAAAGGCATCCTTGACACAAGGAGTCGGTAGGGGCTTTGTTGGAGAGCAAATTATGAGTTCTGCGGCGTAATAAGTTCTTTCTATGGTCTTTAGCAAGCGCCTCTTGATTGTGTTTAGGACGTTATCCCCCTTGAAGGGCAAGGATATAAATACTGGCTTCTTCGAGGCTAATTTTTCACTCATTTTGGGTCGTAGAGGCTTACTTTATTTGTATATAAACTGAGGTGGATATCCACGCTTCAGTAAAGTAGCTTTGAGACAACCAAATTCTACGTCCAAAGTATCTTCAGAACAGATTTTCCTAGTCCTCTGAAAAAGGTTACAAACCAGGTTACGTTTCCATTGAATGGGAACAAAACTTAGAAAATGTAAGTACTGACCTTTCCAGGTTTTCTTGTGGAGCCATCTGTCTGTCTGGACAAGTGGACGTCAAGGAAGGAAAGTTGGGTATCACGTTCCAGTTCCATAGTAAATTTTATCTTCGGATGTAACTTGTTCATAGTGGACAGCAATTCCTCGGCTTCTTTCAGGTTCTCCACGATCTTAAAAACATCATCTACATATCGTCTGTAGATTGTTGTGTGGTTCAATTCTGCAAGTACTTTTCTTTCTAGATGGCCCAAAAATATGTCTGTAAAGGTTGGTCCGAGTGGACTACCCATTGCGACTCCGTCAATTTGTCTATACAGTTGGCCATTGAACAGAAATTGGACATTTTTAGTACAACGTTGCAGTAAGTTTCGTAGTAATTGTGGGGGCAGGCGTGTGTCGGATGAATAAGCGCAGATAATATCAATGGTTTCATCCAACGGTACGTTAGTAAACAGGGACTCCACGTCCAGAGATAGCATGTATTTGTCTTGTAAATTGAGCTGGGTGATCTCGTCGATAAACTGGAAACTGTCTTTTAATGTAAATTTGGAAAATCTTTGGCGAATCGGTTCTAATTCCTTAACTAGCCAATGCGCTAATTTGTGAAAGGGGGAGTTCGACATTGAGAGATTGGGTCGTAGAGGAATACCGTTTTTATGGGTTTTTAGTAATCCGTAGAGTCGCGGAATGTGGGAACCTCTGGGTTTTAAGGAAGAAGCGGTTTTGGTGTCAATCAAATTATCATCCAACAAAAGTTTGATAGTCTTCCAGGCTGAAGCTTCTAGTGCCTTAGTTTCATCTTTACCTTTTAGTTCTGGCCGGAATTTGCTAGAATCATTTAAGATTGTCTTCATTTTATTGACATAGTCCATGCGATTGAGGATAACTACTCCATGCCCTTTGTCCGGTTTGGAAATAATTATTTCGTTGTGGCATTTCAACTCGGAAAGAGCATTTGCTTTTAAAGCAGTTACTTAATTGCCGAATAAGTTTGAGACCTGCTGACTGCTACACTCGAATTCAAGATATAAAAACTGCGCACTGTTTACATCCTGTTAAAGGGAAAGTTCGTTTTCGCCTAGAGTTTGAGGAAGAAGTCACATAATTCTCATAAAATATGGCAATAGATATGGAGCATGCTTTATACAGTATAGGCAGCCTTAAAAGAATGACGGATACGATGTATTATGAATGAAAACCTCACTATCGTAAAAAAAACTCGGCAACAGTAGCTTATGTAGGCCCACTCATTAATCCCCACTACCTGCATGTTTTCCTACGAAAACGGTGGTTATAGGTTTTTGTGGGTGGGGAATTAGGACACGCACTGGAACATACTTTAATAAATGCTAAATGCATTTTTTATTTTACTGTATTTAGTAGTGTTGTTGATTTATATCTGTAGATTTTCCCTAATCTATATTATTGTTTAACTTATTGCTGCAGAACCCGAGTAGCAAATTGCAGGTTTCTTGAGTTTCCCGAAAAAATTGAAATAGTGGTTAGGGGGTCATCTACTTCAATTTACCTGAGGCCCATCTTACTGTTCTGCATTTAGATTATTGCAGTCCGCGGCGCGAGCACCTTCAATTTTCATGCGGAACAGTGTACTCCCAGCGGCCGCGGGAAGCATCTGCGACTACAATTGCTTCTAAAAATTTGCTTCTGCGTCTATCCTATTTCCCTAACATCCCAAAACTCTACAACCACCGTTTTTGCAGGACAGAATGCTGGGACTAGGGGTATCTGAGTGGGCCTGCAAAAGCTATTTTTGCCAAAAACTCATAATTTTTTCTCTAAAACCGATAGATACACTCCCTTTAAGTATAAAACTTAAAGAAGGCGTAAGTTGCTACCAAAAAAGTGCCAGAAATAATTTTTTATGCATGTTTTTCATAAATATATTTGAATTTATAAAGGCAGTCAAAATCAATGATAAAAACGCATGCTATTTAAGAAGTTTCTTTTTACAGTACATACGTTTCCTTGGTAGTCTGGACGAAGCTCGTTTATAAGCCTGCATCATATCATGACTGAAATAACTTAAGAATATACTACACGAAAATCAGTATCATAACATGAGTCAATGCCGATTAGCGAAAGCGTATCAACCTTTCGCAAATTTTGGCATGGTGCACGAATTCTGGCGCGTTCTGTACACTTAAACACATTTTAGCTGCTAAGCACGCTGAAAACGGCCCTCTTGTGCAGTCCACCAGGCCACATAGTAAAATTATTTTCATGAAGGTAGAGTTGAGTTCACTCAACTCTCATGTTTTACCTTTTTACCGTATTCACAACATTCTTTCTACTGCGTTTGAACGGAATAAAATATGTAGTTAAGACGATAACGCATTCACTGCCCAGAAACACAGTAGATTAGCAAAAAGACTGAGGACGTCAATAGCAGCATATTTTTAAAGCTCATCCATACACGGTCTTCTGATGAATTTTAGATGCAAGTGTAATCGAAGGATATTTGTGTCTTTTTAAATATCAGAGGGCCATAACGATGTTGACGCTCCGCTTAGGAAGTGAAATCAAGTATGTTACACATGCTCTTTTATCGCTTTAAAAGTCCGCGAAATATACCATTTTCATTGGTATACAGGGAATGACACTGTAGTTAAGAGCGAGAAAATACCTGCTCTATTTAGTTTGGAGATACGATACTTGCTTTATTTACTAACAAACCACCACCTTCTTCACATAGCGAAGGTGTCTTATCCAGAAATATAGGAACTATTTTTCTGTTTGAGGACACAATTAGGATGCATGTGTGTTTCCAACAATGGCGTCGTTTATCCACCTTGTCACTCATTCTCTTATTTATAAAAACAAAATGCACGCGCGTGTTGAAGACTGGACTTCTACTCAGAACTCGCTTACTTTTCATTCATTTTTCGCTTGCTGTGGTGTGAATAACGTTGATACATTAGCTCTTAGTATATCATATGGTACCTGTTACTTTTAGTAATATTTACTAAACGATTATAAATCTAGTGTGCGCATGATGGATGCAAAATGCGTCATGTCAGTTGATGCGGGACAAATGCGAACTTTAAACAAATAGTAAGAGAGTAATGGTAAACAAAACGAGCGTAGTTGTCCGAAAGAAACAATGAACAAGAAAATTAACGGTGATGTTCGTTCGACCATTGATTTCGAGGAAGTCTACCGCATGCTCCAAACGGGTTAGTGCAGGGAAGGGAACTCACGTCAGGGGTCAGTTTTAAGTTATTGTAGTCGTCACAGCTGTCTACCGCACTAACTACCATCACAGACTGCAGCCAAGATTCCCTGCTAAGACTGAAACTGAGGAGGTTCGGACGTTGACCACCTTCTGCAGTACAGGCCAGAACACCGCATCCTAAGTGACAGTAGACTATTGCGCTGGTACTACCGCGCTACCTATCCTCACTCACCTACAGACGATGTCAAGATAGACTCAAGAAGATCGGGCTTGATCCTCCGGCTAGTAAAAAAAACAACTACTACTATTAATACTACTATTTACTAGTAAAACAGTTGAATGATACTAAAATTGGTACTATTATTAACACCAAGATGGGTCAGAGGTGACGCTGATTCAGTCACTACATGGCTAGTGTTCCCTCGATATCAAATAAGAGTATAAACGTGAATTTATGATATTCCGAGTAAATACATGTTTGAGGCATGGAGCACATCAGGGCTTGCATTGGTGTGCACCCTCTCAACTCTTACCACCTGACAGTTATCTGTACTCAGTGGTTTGACCAATTCGTCCAACCATAACCTAAACCGGAACAGTTTAGTGTATCAAACTGGTTACTGTATCTATCCTTGAGATATGCAAAGCATCAACGCAAGATAGCGGTTATACGTAGCATCGGTTGCAGCAAAGTGCTGGGCTTTTGTTTCATCCTGTCGCAGGTTGCACTATTCGCTGATATTCTGTTCTCACCCGTCCTGCTGCCGGTTGGTCTGCATCGAAATGAAAATGAACTTCAGACTTATTTTACTAGGCTCTGAGTTTTTTCATGTACCCACTCGAATTAGGGAGGTGCGGCTGCTTTTTGCCGAGATTATGTTTTGAGAATTATTCTGCAACTGTCTAACTTCACTATTGAAAATGCAAAGCAATGGCAGAAGAATAATTAATTGCAGTACTTTATCCAGTATTTTCCCGTGCGACTTGTGTTATAGAGCTGCGAGAATTCGTTTGATGTTGGTGAGGAAGCATTTACATGGAAGGCCAGAGGAATCAGCACATTTACGCTGTTCAAATAGGTGTGTTTCTTTTTCCTACAGGTTTTGCCGTTCAATTTTGCACTTAGGTTACTTTGAATGCCGTTTTGGCATCCCAACCATACGCACTGCGTTCCAATCGGAAGACGATGTTGGAACATATGGCGGTGGTCGCCAGCGCGATGTATGATGAGTCCTAAGCCGCATCTACACATACCTTACATCCGCTGGTCCCTAACCCCATGTGTAGCAATCTGAAATAAGGAAATCTAGAATAGGATAGCACAAGGGGTTAGCACTTCATCAGTTGGTAACTCGTTCGCTCCAGGACCAATAGCTGGTCATATGATATCAATAACACTGTTTTTTAAATTAATGTGAGTGGAATTAAGCACCAGGGCTTTGTTGAATAGGAACTACTGGACCAAATTAATTTGGTTATAAAACCGGACGGGCAGTTTGGCTCGATGCGAAGATTCCGTTTAGCATGAGTGAATAATGTGAGACGTCTTAGCCAATCTTTGGAGGCTGTTGACTCAATAGCTTAATCGCCCTTCAGCCCGCAGCCTTGGTCTGCCAAGCTATGTATTGGATAGGGAAGAAGCGCGAGACTAGTCAACCAACTGTCGCAGAGGCAGTCGACTGGATAGCAACAGTGTGGGGTAGGCCACATTGGCTCCTTTTTACAAGCAGCTGCTGTGACCGCAGCGACGTCGTCAGTGGCGGAGCCATTTTCTCAATGGATGTCTTGCTACAGCTCAACAGTTTTATTTTCACAAGTACCACCCGACGGAAGAGGACTGTAATTATCATTTTTCTCCATCTAGCCATACTTTCCCTGGCAGCGGCGCAAACTCACAGTTCTGTAGCAAAGTCTTTGCACAAAACCGCCTACTCGAGCAGCATTTCGATGGTGTCTATCAGGCTATGCATCGTCAATTTATTTTTCCTCATTTAGTGTGGTGTTGGCTTTTGACGCGACGCTTGTTCAGGCTTCCCTTTTCTGTGTTTCTCCTGTTTGCTCGTTGAGGGAAGGATTGTATACATTTTGACGATACCCTTTATTTGGTGGCGTCGGCTTAAAGGACCATCGGGTTTCTTAGATTCCTGATCAATTGTCGCCTGCAGTTACGGGTACAGAATGCCGAAAGTCCAAAAACTGCTTTCAAGTATTTAAGAGCCTTGAGGAAGTCAAGTTAAGCGAACGAACGTTTTCGATTAATTCATCATCAGGCAATAAAGTAATATAAGGGAGGGTAGAGTTAACGAAAGTTTTAGGCAAACCAATCAGTAGTAACAAGGTGGAGAGAGGGATGAGAGGTGTAAAAATATCAAGGGCGGATCAAGGGGATCAGATTCTAGTCTTACTTGGGGACAGAAAAATGGGGTGGAGGGAGAGGGGAAGGGGAAGGTGTCAGACAATTAGTTCATGTCATCCAGTGGTCCTCGTCTCGGGTTTTTTTTGGGTTGTGTGAGGACGCAAGGTGAAGGTCGGTGTTGATCTCTTCAACTCGTCCAGGTGGGTAACAGCACTGAAAAGAAGGCAGGAAGAATTTGAAAGCCATTCGCTCTTAGTGGGTTGGTTGCTGAGTAGCCCTTGTTTGATCAGGCGTCCCCGCCGGAGTCCAAACTGGGTTCAGTTGGGAGACGGAGAAAAGCCGTGACCCCAGCGTGTCCACGGGGGTGAGTTGGCTGCCTGGCTGGGAACTGCAGACGAAGAGATACTGATAGTCATGCGGCGAGATGCCGAAGTTGTTGTTGTTTTTGTTTTTGTTGTTTTTACATACTCCATTAACCTAGTTTGCCAGAAATAAATGGTATAAAATTTTTAAGAAAAATGAAGGAATTCAGCGGCTTTGTCTGTGTGAAGCCATAGATCCTCAGGTGTGAGGTCCGTGGGGCTGGCCGGGCAATCGAAGAGGCAGTCAGGACAATTGCTCGTGTCATTGTCGAAGCATGAGGTGAGACGGCATTTGAATAAATTTAGCAGCGTGGAGAAGCCGGAACGCAGCTGGGATAGTTTGGCTCTACGTTCTCTAGTCATGATGTCGGAGACCGGCGGAGGAGCGTTAAGGAATCTGTTGGGTTCATAGCTGCTAATGACTTGCTTGACACTTTCTGTGTGGATACGCTTGACGAGGTCAGGTATCGGTAGATAAGTAGGAGACACCGAAGCATGTGAGTGGTACGCGTCTATGGTATATTTCTTCATGTGGCTAGCAGGTGGAGGGTGTTTTAAGAGACGATAACCCGGATGTTCTGGGGTATGGGACTGCGCAATGTAGATTTTTGCCTGCATGATAGAGTGAACTTTCAGAGGCATTGCTTGAGTTTTCTGGTAGAGGTAAGCTACGTTTGCCATATTACCATAGCCCATGGCGATGCGCAGAGCAGCGTTCTCAACGCGTTAAACTTTCGCCTAGCTGGTTTAGCTAAACAGTGGGGCAAAGATAGCTGATGCATGATCAGTCGTTGCCTTGCCTGTTGCCCGGTATGTCGTGACTAGCGTCTCAGTGTCCTGACCCCAACAATAAACTGCCAAAGCTTTTAGGGTGTTGAGCTTGGCTTTGGCTTTTTTGACTTGATTGTCAGCATGGCGGTGTAGAGCCAGCGTCGGGTCAAAAGTGAAGCCCAGGAGTTTAGGATACTGACATAAAGCAATTTCATTGCCCTCCACCTTAATTGGAGGATGGGACTTGTATTTGTTGGGGTCCGGAGTAAACAGGGTTACTGAGGACTTAGGCATGGATAGCTTCAAAGAATTATTATCTAGGTGCCGGACAAAACTAGAAAATGCAGTCATTTAAGGCGTCGGCAGCTATGCGGAAATTCAGGTGATATCATCAACGTAAGACACTATTCCGACTTCAGGAGGGGATCCGGAAGGTCAGGCCTATAGATTTTGAAACGCGATGGCGAAATTACAGAACCTTGAGGAACTCCTGGCCTAAAGTTGCGGGCATTGGATAGCGTGCCAGAAAATTCGACTCGCGTTTATCTGCTACGGAGATAGCAGTTCAGCCATCTGCAGAGCTCGTTCGGTAGAGATGAAGCCATGAGAGATGTCATCAAGGCGTCAATGTTGACCGAGTTAGAAGTTTTAGTAAGGTCGAGGGCGACCATTACTGTTCTGTCCGCAGGTTTCGTTTGTTGAATCCACATGCAATTCGGTCCGTGACGCGTTGTAGGGCTGAAGACGTAGAGTGGAAAGCTCTGAAACCATGTTGAGGCTCTTTGAGATTGGCATGTCTATTGAGCGAGGGGGAAAAGGACGCTCAAGTATTTCCACGGCCGGGCTGAGGAGTGAGATCAGGCGGTAACAGCTGCAGTCGGGACAGCTTTTGAGTGTGGACGGGTCGAGTTGATGTTGGTAGCGGCGAAGGAGCATGAAGAAGCCACTGCGCAGCTGCGCCAGGGTACAGCGAGTGACCCTCGGCAGTTGTCGTTCCGTGGGCGCAATCGGAGGTGAATAGCCACTAAAAAGGACCGGGAGTTGGAAGCTGAATTTCGCATCCACAACAGCTCTCTGTTGAAGACGCTGGAGGCCTGTGATAATGGTAGAACCATCAACGGGTATATCTGCTAAGCATGATGTCACAGCTTCCTTGTGGACATTTGTAAAGGACGGTCGAACACTGCGGCTAGTTTCGGGGTGTCGCAGCGGTGGTGATTTGGATAGCTGGGGGCGAACAGGTTCACCAAAACTACTGAACTAGGAGTGCGTTGTGAGAGGCAACCGGCAGGATAGAGGCCTCCGCGTGGCCATGATCGATAGGTGAGATGGGGCTTGGCCAGCGCTTTGAATATGGTCGCCAAGGGCTCTTTTGTGCAGCCTCAGGATGGCCCGCAAGAGCCTTGAGGACCTTGATGCAGTGGCCCACTTTGCTTGCGACCTCCCTCGAATGGTCCGCGAACGTGAAGAGAAGATAAAAACTGACGCCGAGGAGCTTCGGTTTACGGACCAACAGCAAAGACGCAGCGTTGGCCGTGATGGCCGGGTGGAGATTGAACTCCTTCGGGTCCAGTGTGAAAACAGTGGCGGACGACCTGGCTGCCGAGATCGTCAACCCGCGCTGAGTAAAGAGATTCACCAGAGGCCGAACCTCTGCCTTTGTTGCGATCGCAGTCGCGTCAGAACGATCGTGTAGTCGGCACAGGAATGGACCTTGGTGAAATTATACCATGTTGTATCTTGGATAACAGCTGTGCGAACGCATGAATGCGTGGAGCTAGTCAAGCTTGGTATTTGGTTTTTTTTTTAAATAAGTGAAAAAGTAAATATTCTCGCGCCATAACCCTTAAATCTACCCTAACCTACAAACTCATCCTCCTGGTCATGTCCGCTTACTGTGCCTTGTCAACTCGGCTTCCCCAGCAGCTCATATTTGTTTTAGTTCGACAACCTACCTACCTAATTCTTTTAAGTAAACAGTATATTAACGAGAGGTCGCGGCACTTCTCCCACCGACCATTTGCGACAGCACTTTTCAGGGATACTCATATTGCTGGTCCTCAGCACATCACTTGCGAATATTAGTACCCACCATAGGGAAAATTTGCCTCAGTACCACGACCTCGAATAATAAATCATTTTCTGAAAGACAATTGTTTTGCAATGGTGCGTAGGCCGGAATTTCTTTAAATGAACAAACTCAAGGGTTTTCATTCTTTTTTTTTTCAGTACTGCAAATGCTCGCACGTCTAATTTGTAGCAACATCTTCAGACACAAAATTAGTCTAAGGAGACATACTGAACGTAGCCACGATGGTTAGTTTGGTTCTGCCCACATATTAAACATACTCAATTTTCCTTGAGGATATTTTTACCTTGCACTGACTTATTACCGTATTTTGTGTATCCTGATGATGTTTGCCTGCCATGTCTAATAGCACGTCTTTCGTTTATTCACCAGTCGAATGTCAGTTAGTTCGGCAAAGCATTTTAAAGCTTGAAAGCAGGGACCCTAAGAAAAGTTATAGGAAGGAAAGACCGCAGAGCTCGATAAGCGCGTTTACGCTCAGCTAAGGAATTAAACTATAATCTGGTATTCATATTGAGCCTTTCAAATATGCCGTTTTCATTCGATGCATTCTTCACATAACGAAGCGGTATTCACCACTAATGGGGGCACGATTTTCCAGTTTGACAAGACTATTTTGGTGCGCATGCATTTCAAATAATAATGTTGTTTAATTACTAAGTGTCTTAGTAGGGAGAAAAAGTGGTATGTCAAGCTAACGTCGGGACGCTTATGTATTTGGGGTAGGTCCAACACTTAAAAAGATAACATGCTTACTCAGACATTCAGAACTACCTATTCAAGTCCGTGACCCACATGAAGTATGGTCGAATAAATCCAGCCATTGTTCTATTCTAAC
>JAYGXS010001586.1:0-13145 GCA_036362985.1 Ligula intestinalis
GATGGTTATATTGTCTCTGTACGGCTAGCCAAAAATATACACTCAGAAGGGTTTGCTGGATACAGTTTTTTATTAGTTTTCATCCACCAGACAGTTTATTTGGACGCTACACTAAATTATGCAGAAAATATTTTGCAATTATACATTCGCCTTCTGAAAACTTTACACATTTTGTCTCATCAGTGACTACTGATCTTTAAAAGAATTTCAGAAAATTCAAAATGCTGATCTGCAAATGGCTTAACTTATGCTGTCAAGGATATTCCTTAGACTAAGTTCTTCAAGACAAATTTCGTAAAAGACTGATGGATGGAGAGCGGATTGACTGGCTCACCAATGACCCAGAAATGTTTGACGCTTTGAGATCTGGCCAATTGCTTTAACTGCTTTTAAGCGCCATCCTCTCACATCCCCAGCTGGCGTATTCCATCGCATTAACTTGCAAGTGTGTGGTAAAACATAGGGTGAGGTTGTACAGTTCATTGTACGTTCATTGTACGTTCAGTAGGAAACAGTAGGAAATAAATGCACAATATTCGTCGGCAGAAATATCGGTCATTGTTGGTACCAAAGCCGATGACAAACTGTACTCTGCTGAATACAGACAAAGCGATAACAGCCAAAACCAGATTTATGTTATTCAATTTAATGAAACGAGAGTCATTTTGTGACTTGTACCATACTTCAAATCTAAATGTACTGACTGTCCACGACAGACATTTCGGTCGTCATTGTTTGAGGCATTTATAAAGGAACCGGAGTGGTTCATATGTGACTGCTGTCATTATGGACAAGTACGGTTAAGTATTGGAGAGTTATTCGGCCCCAGAGTGCCCGTAATAGGGAGAAAGAAAGAAACCAGTCGGCCAGAAAGAAGGTAATTGTGGTACAGCACGTTAGAGCAGGTCAGCGCAATTCCTTCGAACGCAAAAGCTAAATTAAATTAAGGAGGGACGCAAGGGACATAGCTGAGTCAATCGGACAATCAACTATGCGGAAAAATCGAAAGTCATTTCGCGTTCTCGTAACAGTAGCGTGATAAACACACGCGGCCTTTGTGTGAGATGACTAGGCATGGGCATGGTTGTTTGTCCAACACATCCCCTTCAAGGGGTGTCCGTACCGCCTATTGTGCGAATTGAGCCGTAAGCACAGTGAACATTGGTGAGCATGGTTGGTCGGGCGTGTTGTGGGTGGTTTCAGGTCTACTGGTGTGGAACCAGGGACCGTTTCTTAAAGCGATACACACAAATGGACTGCGGCATTAGTTCGGGGAATGGGGTGTCTGCTTTAAAGACAAAAGTGTCCAGCAGAATGTCTTAAATTAGTGAAACACCTAATTGAGGTCCAGTTGGAGTACTACACTGTCGCCTTTTATGCATAGACTGCTTTATATGGGAAAGCTTGATCTCTCCAAACTGGGCTGTAAATTCATACCTCACTACCAATTAATTTCTATTGGAGAAATAGAGAATAATTTTTAAGGTGTTATACATTTTTTTTCCTGTCTGCTCCATCGTTTCCAACATTTCTTCCAGCTGACATCCACAGACACTTTTAGTTAATGATGAGCCGTGGGAGCTAGGCAGGTTATGCCTGCGCGTACTGTAGTAAAAGGGTCCCATTTAGGACAGCCTTCTACATTGGTCCCCTGGCTCCAACATTCAGCACAGCCTTGCTCAACTTAAAAACTGATGACATTTAATCGCTGGAAAGCAAAACCTATAGTTGGCTGCAGGCAGCTGAAGAAATACAAGTCTAAATGCATAAGTAAGTGGCCTAAGGACATAATGCCAACACCACCTGCACGTCTCTACCGACGGTTTTCTTTTAAAAATATGTGAGAGCACTACACATATAATTATTTCGGTCAGAAGAATTTCATCCAAGGAAACGAAGCGCACTACATTGCCTTTAAATAAAACATAACATTTGCGTTCTGTTTTATTTTGCAGGCATTGGTTTTGATGACAATGATATACCCCTGACCTTCAGCACGCAATTGCGTTGTTGCTGGTTCTCTTTTTTTATTTTCTAACTAAACGATCGCTTTTTTAGAAGTGACGTAGCGTTCGACTGAACGTAAGAGCACCTCAGTTGCCATTCTGTATATTCGCATGGTTTGAAATAGTTTTGATTTCAAGAAAATTGCTGATGCTCGCACGAGAAAAAATGTCAGGTTGATGCGGTTTAACAGAGGGAAGCTGCGTTTACGCAAGAAAATAGACAGTGACACAAATCGTCTGGAGTATTGACAGACGTAAAAAAAGAAAAATATGCTCAATAACCTCGTCCACGGCCAGTGGACTGCCCCCCTAACTTACATGTGCCCACCGATTGACAAGAAGGCATTGGTGGTTATATTTGAAAAGAAACAATAGTGACCTCATATGAGGTCAGCGAACTCCAGCGCCAACGAAACCTGTGTGTACCTTAGCTGTGGGAGTGATATTTGATAAAATACTTGCCCTCAAGTAGACCGGCCAAACACACCCGGTTCTTAACAGCAGCCAGTCACAAGGCATTTATAAATGAGAAAGTGAATATCAAATATGACTATTTTATACATGTCACTGGTATTTTTTTACTAGATATACACTCTAATAAACGAGGATCCTTTTCGAAATCCAGTTTCTATGTTTTGAAAATCGACCCGTAACACGGGTTTATATTTTCCGAAAATAAAGTGTTGCTTAAGTTTGCTTTAAAAACGATTTATATACACAATAGCCTGATTTCGAGGGGAATATTATTCGAGAGCATGACATATTTAAAAGCAACGGAACGAGAATAAATTGATTTTTAGCAAAAGGTTATTGAATCAACCATTAAGGAATAACGAGTGGCATAAGGTTGAAATGTCGGAGGCAGACCATTCGTGGAAGAATTGGGCAAAAATTAGCTCCAATTAGGAAAGGGAGGCTGTTCTCAATTATTGTATGCAAAACAACTGCTACGTTTCCAAATTGACATCTTTTCGCATTAAAAACAGTAGGTCGATGAAGAGAAACATTTTTATAGTGAAAAGTCCTAATATTTGCAAGCTTGCCACGGTCAGAGGCATTCGTGAGGCAAACGACATGGCAGAAGTTTGCTAAGATGATGTGAACAAGCATGTGGTATAGCTTTTACTTTATTTAACTTTGCTATAGATTGGCAGCCTTTGCGTTAATTGAAAGCATATGGGGCGGCAGTGCTGCTGTGTTCGTTTTACTTAACATTCTGTGTATTTGTGGGGATATTTTTTCAAAAAAGAGCAGCTGTAAACGCCAGAGATCAAATAATTTTTGTGACGCCAAAACACCGTGCACTTCACTTGCATGAAGTAAAAGGCATCTGGCGGTTGACACTACAACCTTATCACGTAAGCCGATCTGCACTTATTTTATCAAAGTATATATTATACTTTTCTCTAAAAATATAAGTTAATACGGTTGGGATCAGTTTCTGACTGTGGTCAGACTAACAGGAGTCAACTTTAGTCAATAAAAGGAGACCAGATGCCGAGGGCTTCCACTTTCACCCCTAGACGTATATGCGATACCTTGTCAAAGGTTTCGAAAAGTTGAACGATCACAACAACCGATAAATCGTCCTTACGAAGGGAAGTGACAACGTTGATTGTGGGCATATTACACATGAAATGAAGTAAATTCGTAGACGTTATCGTCAAGTGAAAAAATGTAATTAAACTTGTTTTCCGTGGCCTCTAGTAGTATTTTCCGCAACGAAGCTGACGGGCTACAACAAGATCATTCCATAATGGTCAGTTGGACATCAATTAATTTGAAGTTGAAAAACCCTAACTGCTGTTTATATTTTTAATGATTTTCAAGAAACGTGCATTTTATGATTAGGCTTTTCCTACAAAAGGTAAGGACAATCTACAGATATACAGATCGAACATGTCCTTCCCTAAAAGAACAAAATAAACGTCTTTCATCAATAATTAACCCATATTCCACTATGTATTTTAAGTCTCCGCCCGAAAAACCCATTTAACCAACATTTCCTACGAGACATTGCTAAACCTTAAATAAATTTGCCGAAAAAAAATTGACACATTTAAGCTTCACACCAAATTACATTTTACATTTATCTGGTTGTGTACAAGCCTCCAAATAAGCGTATATTACTTTCAGTTTCTTTTATACCAATCACAAAGTGGAACATTTTACCAAGAGGATCTAATGTTTAAACCAATCAAAGACCTGAGTGCTATCAGCATAGACTGTTACAGGGCAAAACAACGGTAATTACATTGTGGTGTCACATGGTCTTTTTATTTCAAGAAACTCACACTGGCCTTCATTAGGGAGGTGGGTGTTTGTCAAGTAACGCATCATCTTGTATTCGAGTCAGGAATAAGAACACTTAAGGGAACCTTTTGCTAAGCAGCCAAGGGGATGCTCGACACTGTCTAAGCACCCGAAATGGGAATGTCATTAGCTTTCAAAGAAAGCGATGTTTAGGCTAAGTGAACACTTACGAATTAATCATATGGAGAACTCAATGGTACTGATAATATTGCCTAAGTATGGCTGAAATGATAAATCCCGTTCAGATTCCGCAGTAACATGTTTAACAATGACGGCATTAAACAACACAGCCACATCCGTTTCTTTGTTAACGACGTGTTTTATGTTCATTGTGTTAAGGAGGGATTTTGTGACATCGTTTGGACGAGATCGGATGACGAAGGAGTTCAGCAACAGCTTAAACACAGTTTATTCCGTTAGAAGTGGCTGATTCCTAGTGTTCCTCTCGTCTAAGAAGAAAGTAAAACGCCAATTTTTTAAACCTCTACAATCCATAGATGCCCAGATAACGAAATAGTGAATCGATGTTTAAACTCCCACCTCAATTTATTTAGATGTGGCAAAAGCATGTGAGGGATAGTGAATTCTGCATTGAAGTGTTTGCCAATCTTAGATGGCAAAAATCCTGCAGGTCACTTGTAACGACTGGCATGAATACAAAAGGAAATTCAGCTTCGTCGATGAAGGACAGGTTCTACCCAAATTGTTAAATCAACAAAATTGTTGATAAACACGAGGGCAGACGCATAAAAGCCTACTGCGTTATATCCTATCGTTTATACTGGAAATATTATATATATGTAAATTTTCACACATTAAGAATGTCAGGAAACGCACACTTCCTGTTATGTCTGATAACTCAGTCAAGATCCATCGCCAACAGTCACATAGATAATAATAGTAAATAAAAAATTGTGCCAGATGAAGAGAAGGGGAGCAAGAAGACCCCTTTAAAAAATACCTAAGCGGTCCTTTTAAACTCAGCGATGGTGCCCTTCTGTCCAAAAAAGAATAAGAACGCACAGATGAATTTCGCAAAAAGATTGACTTTTACTTACAGATCTGCGAGTGCTGCAAGCAAATTTCAAAAATTGGTCAATGTTGTATTTTTTCTCCCATGCTCGCGGAATCGCATTAACAAAAACGAATCACTAATAATGAGTAACATTAAGCATATTAATGACTAAAAATAACTTAAAGAAATACTACGTGTTGGTTAAGAAAAATACACATTAATTGATAATTCCCAGCTTGCTGAGACGTAAAAAATTGCTATTAATCAGAACAATCAATTAAAATTGTTTGTTAAGCATAACACAAAACGCAGAATAAACTCTATCTTTTTTTTGTTATTTTTCGCTGCATTCATTCATTAGTTTTATATTTGGCCGTCTCTTCGAAGTTTATATCAAACCCTTCAAAACACGATTTAACTAAACAGCATTTACGAAACAAATGTCCTTTCGGACATTATTTCCTATGCAGATGTCCATGTTGTTTGAAGTTGGATATACATCAAAACAGCAAAACGCATTTTCGAGCATAAAACTTGTATGCTAGATACAACGCATATTGTAATACCTACTATACATAAAACAGTTTTCATAAAAAATAAACATTAGAAAAAAATGCTTTCGTTGGATATAAAGCTGACGAACTTCGGCGTATGTTACATTTTTCCAAGTTAATCTAAAACGAATATTGTGGACTTTTGACAATATCTTTAATTTATCTGAAGAAGAACGATTACATTTGACTGAAAATGGAAAAACATACCTTTCACTTAATAATGAAATGCTCTCCGCTTGCAAGGCTTAATTCCACAATCTGTAAGAAGCGTGAAAATTCACAAAAAACAGGCCTTATATTTGACAAATTTTTGAAATACTCATTATTTTTCTGTCCATTCCGTTTCTAAAAACGCTTGATTGAACGACAAGTTTACAAAAAAAATATGTATAAATGACTAACATTCAATTAGGTCTTCAAAATGCATTATTCGCGCTTAAAAATAAACACTTGATTAGCGCACAGAGCCAGCCATGTGGTACAAGGAATTAAATATACTAAGAAAAAATTTTTTTTTTTTTCTGCATTTTTAAAAAAAAATAACAAAAAATAGTAAGATATAATTTTTAAAACTTCTACCACTGCTTGTTTCTGAAAAAAAAAATGTAATTTCTTTACTTCGCTTTAATGCCATTTGACCAAGTGGCACAACGTTTTTTCCAGTACTGGAATGAATTATTATTCCGCCTTTTTATGCTAATTATTGAATCCTACAACAGCACAATGTGTATGAGAATAAAATTTTGTCCTATTTTACCTGATAACATACGCAATTCCTTTTATGTCAACATTATCATTATTTAGCAAAATTGTTACATATTTTTCCCACTAAAATTAAATGAAAGGGTAGTTTTTCAATCCAAATCCCCTCTTATTACTTTATTAACCCAGTTTATCAAAATAACCTGTTTAGATATACGCCAAATCATCAATTTAGATTATATCTTGATATTTGTTGGCAGGATTCGCAGAACTGTATATATTTAACTGAATTTGATAGAATTCAGAAATCTCTAGTTGCAAAGTGAAGCGCGTTAGACAACCAGCAGTAAAATATGACGAATTATGAAACCAAGCAAATACAATGACGATAATTGCTTGCGACAAATGAATTTAAAAATGCTTTCCAAATTAATGGCTTGTATGCATACAGTTTTGGGCATTTATGAAGTCTGCCATCCTCGATTGAACCACAAAATATTCAAGCATTTTCTGATATAATACGCTCCCCATTATCCTGCGTTTTCAATTCTCGAGTAAGATATTGCGGTAAATTTGATTTTATTTGACAGCATACAAACTCAAACATGTAACATTGTCAGTACAAATGCATTATTTGTTGGTGCAGGTGAACACGTTATTCTGAAGGCCATCCTCTTGAACGTTGCAGTCGTCAAAACAGCATATTTATTTGTTCGTTAAAAGGTGCTGAGGTATTAACTTTAAATGTTTTTAAAGTAATAGATGAAAGGTTGCAGTGGTCAAAGTATACTGAAACGTTCCTGGCACGCACAGAAAAATAGGAAAGAGACTGTGTGAGGTACAAAACTGAATAAAACGTGGCAATCGCTCAAGCGGACACATAAATACATATCTTAGTTAGCAAGCGGTTAGTCAGTTCTTTAAAAAACACCAACCTTAAGAATGGTGCGGGTTAACCGGCCAGTCTTCTGAAGGTAACGTGTGCAGTTGAAAACCATCCGAAGCGCAAACATGTACTTTGATTGTCCCTCCTTTGGTGAAAACATATTTGATGTCACATTCTGTGTGACATTTGATGCCCAATCATAAAAAGCCGAAGGTTTTCACTGCTCTAATATCAAATCTCCTCTATGTCATTCGTAGTAAGTGGATAAATAAACATTGAACGTTAAAAGGGCAAATGTTTGAGGACGATGGACGCAAAAAAAATATTTTGTTGAGTGACGGACGTGATATTTATATTAACTGTTGGATGGAAATAATAAATGTGTCTGGAATAGCAGCGAAATGTTCACCCCTTACTACGAAATTAGCGTGTTTTTCATATGGCATAGGCTGTATACCCTGTTTGTTACATAGACAAAAACTTTTACTGAGAAAAAAACGTGCTTTGCTTAGGCTAATGTTGTTGCGTGATACCACATTGACGACCTTGTGTCCTCAGAATAATCCCAGCTTTACTAATTTCCCCAACTATTCCCTTGAAATTCATATACCAAAAACAGATGACTACCAACTTGCAGACGCACTGAGGCCTCAAGTGAGTTCTACTATCAACGAATCCGTCCAAATTTAGCCAGCGACTTCGGGGCATGCAAAGATGCCCAATCGTTTGTTAAGCTTCCTTTTAATTTTTTTAATATCAACGTATTTCGAGGAAAGTTAAACACATTTCTCAACCAATTATACACATTTTTGGAAACTAGCATATGCAACAAAAATATAGGCATGCCCTAAGAAGGGCAGGGGCAGATAAGCGACGTGCTCTGATACTTGACGTAGGTCTGGTTTCTCCGTCGAGAGCAATGTCCGATGGGTTTGTGCTCTAACGTACAATCGGAAAAATGTGTTCTGTTGAACAAAGAATCATTTTCCAGCAAGTTGTTTATGTAAAAGAGGACCGTGACACATGTTTTTTTCTTATTTTAAAAACAAACGCGATAACCTTCCAGTGGGTCTGGTCACCTTTGTGTACGGAAAAATATACTTGCTACCATAAGTGCACAATAATTCATGTACACATTTGCGTATGGCTTCCAAAGTCAAAACATACTTTTTTACATTAACTGGGAAATTTGTAATGCGAGTAAATAACACTTGTTAAGCTGCATTATATGTGTCGTCAATAGTGCAAGGTAGACATCGCATAACTAGTTTTGGGGTAAAGTCATCCTCAAAGGGTAACTGTATGAAAACTTGCCTTTTTTTCAAAACCGTCCGTTCCGAATATTTTGGTCCAAAATATTGCTGTATTTTTACAGGAACGAAAAGGAAATGCACGCTTAAGTTGGTCTTTTTTGTTGAAGAGCAAGCGAGTTCAGTTTACGGAATGATCAGCATGCTGTCAGCTTATGAAAGACGTATTCATCAAACAGGGCATATACAATATGTTATCGGCAATGCACTTTATGCTACATATATAATCAGGCATATTTTCTCATTCTCTTTTTTTTGGAGTTGGTCAAAAGGTACAAGGTGTTAGTTTTTTCTGATCTGTGAAGTTACACAATCAATGTCCAACTGAGGATCTCAAAGACACCGCATGGTGAAATAAGATTGTACTACGCTGAATTCACTCAACTGGCAATACAAGCAAACTATGAACAAGAAGTATTGATGACTTGTGCAAAATCTCATGATTTGATTTCTTTTACAACGTAAAGCAAATCAGTCTGGACGATAAGCAAGGCGAAACCTTTTAGAAAATTGTACGGTAAAGACGGTTAAGCAGTCACAAACGTTGTACCTTCACTTCCGTTGGGTACAAGCTGGCACTTCCTTTCAATGCCTTCCTCCGGCATTAATTAACATTCTGCATAAAGCAAATTTACATTTTCTGAAGAAAAAAATATCATTTGTTAATTGTCCAAACATTTACTATTTCACCATTGCCTAGAGATGCGTGCTCGAGAACACACCACAATTGTCGTCGTCCACTTCTGGGGAAATTACGTAGATAATTTGACAGTGATCTGTCCATTGTTGAATGTACTTGGTCTGCTCCTTAAAAAATGAATAAATAGTTCTGGGCAAGACCGATGAAAATTCACGGACAGCAGTTTTGAGTTTTAAAATTTTGGTATAGTTGAGCGAGGTCTGCGCCAAAATATGTTCATTTAAGTACCATTATCGTCAAGGATTGAGATGAAAAACAGTTTTATAATTTGTCTTTGCCTAATGTTTCACAAGGCAGAAGAAAATACACAGACTATATTTGAAGTGTGCTTAAACGCATAAGGAAATGTCATCTAAAGTTGTGGAGCTTGTAACAGATAAAATATGCCAGAGCATGAGGTGTTGATGCTACCATCTGAAGTTCTACATCGCGAGAGACATACTAGATAATATGAACAATATAGCTTTCCTATTCGCAGCCGTTCAATTGGTCACAGGAATGCAATTTAGTATCATCAGTGCCAATTCAATCATGGCTTCCTGCTGAGCTTTGAAACAACTGCACGCTAATTTAAATTCCTACAATGCTACATCTAAAACGGGGCATGCAAATGAGGAGGTCAAGTCAGAAACAACGTCGAATGGAACTAATTTAGTTATTCGAATTCAAGCACGAGGTACTTCATAGCGTTCAGGACTAAAAACATGCAGCTGAGTGTCGAGATTGTGGAGTCAGTGCAGCTGTCATGAAAGTATTATCGAAAGAACCATTGAGTTAGTTTTACCATTTCCTAATGCAGCGTTCCGCCATTGGTTAACACGCCTTATAAAGACAGTGGCCTTCACTGCAAGAAGTTTCAATTCGTTATTGGACAGATGCATACATATTTACGTATGCATTTCGAAAATTGAACGAAAATACATCAGCTGAGCTGATTTCTAGTGTTCGTGTGAAACCCAGTGAACACTTATGTGAGAGAAGCCTGCAGATGTTTTAATTTCTATAGTAAAAGGTATTTTAACTAGGGATTTGAAAGTTAGATATACTGTGAACCGCACATTCCTTAAAGTTCTTTGTGTATATTTAAATTGATCCGGAAAGGCTGACTGAAGTTGCATACATAGAGGATGAAACCTACCGCTTCTAAGGCTGTAGGAAAAAAAACTCACATGCGTATTTTGCCGGTATCTGGCCAGTGCTTGACATAACATATTCAATAATAATCGACATATCTGTAATCTGTTATATGGTAGGTATACTTTCTTTGCTCAGCACCGCACGCAAATACTAACCAAACAGTAGTGGTTAAAAAGATGGGAATGCAGAATAATATAGATAATAAACTTTACTTTCTTAGGATTGTTAGAGAAAAAATAAGAATCAATAATTATCTGCCCTCACCGGAATATGAAGAAACATTGATCATCCCATGGCGAGCACATACAACCACAATTTAACATTTTCTGTCTAAAAAATCATGTCTAACACGTCCGCGGACAAATAAACACATTACGGATGACAAGAAGAAGATACTTAATGTAGAACAAAATTGCAATTTATCTGCATGTGCATGGTTGATAACGATTTATGCAATTTTTTGTGCACTATGAACCGCAGTCGACATTATACTTCATCATTATGGGTTAAGCAGATAAGCCTGATTGTCCTAATTTTGTGGTTGCTGCCTTGTCATACTTATCCTGTTCTCTGAAATTTTCTTTTTACGCTTAGGATCTCAATCTATCTCCGCCAGTGACTGTCAACAATAAAAGCTTTATTTATAAGCCTTAGTCATACTGGAAAAGTCACGCGGACATGGTAAATTCCATGGTATGTGTTATGCCATTGTGTTACGCCGTAGTCATTTGCTATACAGTGGCTGTTGTTAAAATATTCGAATAACGTGTACAACTGTCTGCATTTATGTCAACAAACTTCGCACACTGCATATACTACTACAAAATGCCTAAACCCCAATTATTAGTGGAGCCGTGAGACCAAACTCCACGGCTTAGCACATATAAATGCCACTACTAATAATATTTTGCTAAATATGATATTTACGGAGCTTCATTTCTTCTTGTTTCCCATCAACACCATTTTTACGTAGGTGGCATTAATGAAGCATGTGTTATCATACAACATGACCTTAGTTGCTTTCAGCTAAAAAATTGTCTTGCAAACATTTTGTTGTACTGATTCGTTAGAAGATTACATCTTCTGCGGAACTGAACACAGTCAGTTTATTTCCGATTCGAACAGATCAATACAATTAACTTTGACAGTTTGGCGTTGGTCAAGATCGACTATTGTTTAAGAAATGGATACATTTTCGTCTGTTATTTTAAAGGATGTATTGGAATACAAATTTGAGTTTTGCAGAAAGGATCGACTTTCGTGTCGTATTTTCACCGAAATGTATGCATTTTAAGAACAGCAATAGTAATTAACATAATAGAATAAACATGTCACAAATTAATCATTTTCAAGCACAGACTTTATTCCTGCTGATCTTTTACCGCTACACACTCTAAGACCAACCATTTTTGTGAACCTGCTCGCAAACCGGCAATTCCAATCACTGTTGTCTCCACTTTCCTGAAACTAGCCGCAACGTTTGGCCATTTATTTGAGCTAAGCAAAGTGAAGTTGTTGACACCTGTTCATTTTATCAACCCGTACATGCACTGACACTTAAACAGGGTTCCAGTGTCTTCACCAGAGTGCCGTGGTTGATAAATATAAAGGTTAAGTAGAAGATGCGATCCCTGAAACAAAAGTTTTATTTTTTGACGTTGCAGATTTCCTCTGGAATCCTTAATCACATGTAATTGAAGGAATGTTGCAGTCATGCGCAGATAAGGGTGATACATACACAGGTACAACGGTAGTAATAGTTCTTTGTGGTCATCAACAAGCGAACTATAATTGTCAGTTCCCGTAACAACCGGTTAAAGTCTTCATTTGTGCGGTTATGGCACACTTATTGCCATAGCTTGTTTTTAAGCGTCAAATGCAGGCTTAATCATTGCAGGACAATTATGCTCGCAGTCTTCGTCTGGTCTTTCTCATGTGACGGATTAAGTTGTTCAGGTAGTGCCTCAGTACACCATATGGGAACGATATATCGTTGCGTTTTTTGAGGATCTCGGAATCTGAGAACCATTACTCGAGCAGCTCATGGCTCCCGCGGTTGTCAACTCTCACGAGGAGTTCGGCCTCGTCAAACAGTTTTTTTTGAAATTTTAAATTTTATTGCAACAATTTGTGCACACAAAAACTGTGTTTGATACTATACCCTGAGCATGTCCTGATGTTAAATCGGCAACAGGTTTCGAAACGTCAGGTGAATTAACATGCTGTGCCAGCGATAGAGTCTTCTTGTTCTTCTCAATTTCTTCCTGGGACTCGCATGAACACTTGTATTATGTAAGGAGTATAGTGTGACCAAATGCTAGCAACCTTACGGGATATCCTCGTGCCTGCCACCGACTGTGAAAATTATTCCTGTGCCGGTGCGGACTGTTTTCAAGGTCATCTGCCTTCGCAGTGATTTTGCCTGCCCACACGCGATAATCTTTATCTCTGGAGAGTACGCAAACATACATGAGCCTACGCGCATGCCAGCTAGTCGCAGTTCATCAACGGCTACTTAGTTT
>JAYGXS010001587.1:0-13141 GCA_036362985.1 Ligula intestinalis
CGGTCTACAAAGGACCATACAGACATGTGTTGCATACTTTTATGAGTAATGCTCATTAGTCGAGCAATGCAGTTGTAAAAAATTTTACAACTTGCATTATAATGCCTGTGTGATCCCTTTAAAGAAAGAAACACAAATAAATTTAGTTACATAAAAAATAAAGATGACTGAGGCAAGACAGAACCAATCGGCTGTACAATTTTATCTGTAATTTGCACACATCGTTACTATGACAATGGATCAATAGTCACGGTGCAAAGTAAGAAGATCATGGCTCCATAAATTTATAATATATACAGGTCTTTATACATTCCCAACTAATTTTCTGCTTTGATTTAATCAAACATAGTCAAAAGAGTAGAAAATGAAGGTCAAATTAACGGGTGTGTAGTCGTGTAAGGGAATTTGTTCACGTAATTATCTGGTGCTTTAGTCAGTATCAGTCAGTATATTTGGATTAAATGACCAAAGCCCTTAAAAACTCCATTGAACTGGTACAGGAATGTATAAGTTTTTATGAAATATGCAAACATTGTTGCAGATCACTTTTGTTGTGCAAAAGTGCACATAAATAATTTGGAAAAATGAATTTTTGAAGAGGTGAGGCGTTTGCGGAATGGCAGCGTACAAATGTTCACTGAATATCCAGTTTCTGTGATCTTCTTGTGTAAATAAATACGCTATTGGAATCAAACGAGTAGTGTGATTATTTGTAATGATTGGTTATCCAAACGTCTCTTGAAGACGTCAACCGTGGGTGCATGCACAATAGACTCGGGCAATGAGTTTTACTGTCAAATGACCTTTTGAGCGAAAAAGGATGAACGTTGGTTGGTTCGGCTTAGTTCCTTCTTCAACTGGCAGTCATGTCTTCGGAGATTCCTTCTTGGGGCCATTTGAAAGAGATCCTCCAATTTGACTTCCAGACCAGTTCCCCATAGTAACTGAAAAGTTGCTATAAGGTCCCCTCTGGAGGGGAAAGAGGTTTAAAGCAGTCAGCCGCTGTTCATAGGTGGACTGCTTACGTTCAGGGACTGCCTTGGTAGAACGTATGTGAACACCTTAGACAATCCGCATGTCTTTCTGAAGCAAGGGCTGCCAAGCCTGCATCGCATATTCCAGATGCGGCCGCACGAACTTTCCACATACTTTTCCGAAGACATCGGTATTCAGGTTAAGGAAAGTCCTTCGTATGGTGCCCATGACCAACATTGCTCTCGCTGCGGCTTTGGAACTCTGTGCGGTGACACTTAGATCGTCTTTAAAAAGAACGCCTAGGTCTAATTGCACACCTACGGTTTGGAGTGGTTTGTCTCCCAAGATATAATGTCGCGAGAGTGCTGTTCTGCGTCATCTTGCTAATAGTATGTGCATTACTACACATTTTTGGGGTTGAAGTTCATACACCAACTGTCGCTCCAACAGTGCAGTCGGTCTGTATCCTCTTGTAATATTTGGAAGTCCCTTTTGTTTTTTTTCTCCCTTCACAGTTCGAAATCATCAGCAAAGATTACTATGTCAGATTTAATTTCTCGCACGATGTCATTTATGTAGATGATGAAAAGAAGCGGCCCAAGAACTGACCCTTGTGGAACTCCACTTTTGACGGGTGCCTACTCTGAACAGTAGCCACCTGCAGTAATTTTTGACAACGGTCTCCAAGGAAGTAATAATCGGGTGCTTGGAGGGGGAGTGTATGGATCATACGTAGAGAAGGAGCAGATGAAAAAAACCACAGGAAACATAGAGCAGTATAAAATTATTAATGAAAAGACAAAACAGAAACCATGAGGAACGAATATGAAGATGGGAAAGTAAAAATTATAGGAAATATTTTGCATTAAAAATTTGGCAGGAGTATAAACCCGAAAAGACGCATAAAAATCAGCGTTCATAGTTCCGATAAAAAAGATAAAGCGGATAGTATCGGCGAGTGGAATTAATTTACTCTTACAGATAAGTGGCTGTAACTCAGGGAATATATCTTAAGGACACGAATTCTAACCTCCATTACACATCCAGCTTAAGATTTTTAAACCAAATAGAGTTTCTTCTGCTGCTCCACATTTACTCAAAAACAGGATAAAAACTGATGAAAGCAATTTACATTTCCGTCAAATAGCTCTTTCTCAGGTTACCTAAGAATAGCGCAAAAATTTGAGTCAGTGTTGCGAAATATGTTTGCAGGAAATAGGCCCTGCTAGGATAAGGTGCCATGTGCAGCACCACCGAGTGAAGGCCTTAGGATCCTTTTTTATCAACTCTAGTACGATGTTGCGATCTGACGATCGTTGAAATCGTCAGCGTACATAAAAGGTCTACAATACTAAAAACAGTCTGCTAGGTCCTCTGCTCTTCTTGCTTTATATAAATTATATCTCATTGAGTGTTAAACACGCCCAATCTTATGTTTATGCAGATGATCTCAAGTGTGTTTACTCCTTCTCTAACTCGACGGCCGCGAGATGCCTAGAACAAATTCATTTTGATCTGCACGCTCTTTCGGCGTGGAGCTCAACATGGCAAATGGAGTTCTCACCTTCTAAGTGCCAAAACATGTGCTTTGGGCCTGAAAATCTGCCACAACCTGTTATTTTTCAAGGTTACCCAATGACTGAATGTTCCAGTATCAAGGACCTAGGATTAAGCTACACCAATAAATTAGACATTTCTCCTCATGCCGCTAGAATAACAACCAAAGCCGCACAGATTTGCGGCTTTATCTCTGATAATTTCTATCTTTCTGAAATGAAATTAAGACTTTATCGTTTGTTCGTGCTCCCCATCTTAGAAAACTGTTGCCCCTTTTTCGGTCTCATGAATGAAGGTAGCCGTTCAAAAATTGAATAAATTCAAAAAAATTTCACACGAAAACTTCTGTGTCCGACAGCTTTTAATACTTGTTACTCAAATAGATGTCAATTAACGAAACTAAGGTGCCTTTGGAACAGGAGATTGGAAGCAGGCTGTTGTTTCCTTTTTCGGCTCAATTATAGCACAAACTTACCCAGGACTTCCGACATTACCCCCGTCAGCCGTCCCTACAACCTAAAAAACTCGGCACTTGATGTATATGTATATTTTAAGCGTACCAAACAATAAATGCCCTTGAGGACCCTATTAATAAAACGCAAACAGGTTATTCTTACAGTTAATGTGCAGTCGGGGGGAGCACATATGATATCATAACAGAATTTCGAGTGAATTTTCACGGAAAAGAATGATGACGGTCTAAAGCCAGAAAAATTGTTCACAGTGCTGGCAGTAGGAAATCGTGTTGTAAAAGTCGCCTTTTGTCAAATAAAATCACATCAAGTCTTCTTTTTAATTCCGCAATTGCGTCAGCGGAAACCGTCTCGCTTGGTAGCAAGTTCCAAGGCCGGACCACGCGTTGACTGAAGAAATATTTTCGGAGGTCTAATCGGGTGCTATCGTTTGTGACCTTGTAAGGATGGCCACGCAGGTGAGTAGTGGTGGCTAATTGGAAGAAATCCTCCAATTTAAGGGAGGAAATGTGGCCCAGGATTATCCGAAGTGTCCAGAGCAGGCTGCACTGAACGTTCCTGTAAGACAAAGGAAAAAGGTCAAGTTTTATCAATCTCTCCTGATATGGTAAGTCCCTGAGACCGTCGACCGTCTGTGTCGCCCTGCGTTGCACTTGTTCAAGAAACTCCACATCTTTCTTCAACCACGGTGTCCAAACTGGCATTCCGCATTCAGGATGTGGTCTCACAAAGGTGCCAAATATTTTTCCGAAGAGTTCAGGTGGAAAGATTTTGAACGCTCGTCTGATCCAGTGCAGGGTACTATTTGCCTTCTGGACGGACGTTTTACAGTGCTCTGTTTGCATCAAGTTCGCGGTTGTCCATATACCCAGATTTTTGTGTGTCTCAACCTCGTTTAATGCGGTACCATTGATAAAATAACTGTGTTTCGGTGGCACTTTTCGCCCCGGGCTTATGTGTAGAACAAGACACTTGGATACATTAAAGTTAAGACGCCATGTGAACGACCAGATAACCAGTTTATCGATGTTCGACTGTAGTTTCTTTGCGTCGTCGGCGCACCTAATTTCAGCCCGATATTTTTATGGCATCCGCAAACATGACAGCTGCGCAATCAAGCTTATTGAGACAGTCGTTTACGTAAATCAGGAATAGCAGCGGACCCAAAACTGAGCCTTGTGGTACACCACTCTCAACCATTGTCCATTCTGAGGTTGAGTTTCCGACAACGACCCTCTGTTCTCTGAGGGACAAGAAACTACTGATTCATTTATACATTTTTCCTTGGATTCCCACGTCCCAAATCTTCTGCAGAAGAAGCCTGTGTGGTACACTATCGAAGGCCTTTTTGAAGTCGAAGAATATAACATCAATTGAATAGCCTTTATCAGCGGCATTTGTCCACTTCTCCTGTGAGTAAAGAGCACTCGTGAGGCAAGAGCGTCCTGGACGAAAGCCGTGCTGTCCATCACATAGTATTTTGTTGCTTTCGAGGAAATACATTAAATGCTTCTTAATAATGCGCTCCAATACTTTGCACGCGATGCAAATTAGACTGACAGGACGGTAATTTGTGCAATTTGTTATCCCCCTCCTGCATTTTCCTCATGTAAACGCTCTTTTTTTGCTTCGAGATATAGCTTTCTTTGGAATAACTTGCCAATCGAAATAAGGTCGTTAACTAGACTGTCTGCTTTCAAACGGAGACTGCACATTTATCCTAACATTGATTCGATTAACCTTCTACATGACTCCGAGAAAGGACCAACCGGGAATTTTGGAGATCCGCTTGAAACTATTTTCGCTGCCTCGTGTCCCCCGAGAACCTAGATGTTTCCATTTACCACTGCTTAATCAAACGAAGCTACGCGGAAGTACTCAGTCTAAAATGCTGCAGTTTTCTCGAATACTCACCTTCATCAAACCACTCACACCTATTTCTGCTCTACTACTATGTTCCTACTACTATCTTCCTAAGCAGTTTTTCTCTCTGGCACACTTTTTGAACATGGAGGCTCGTTGTACACTGTCTCTATTTTCACTGTAAGAGTTTTTTTAACTGCCATAAGTTTTCGTTTTAAGTTCAAAATTACCTGCAAAACATTGCTGAATGTTGCCCCAAAAGGACAATTTCTGCTGAAATTATTACGACTTTCTACGTCTACTTGCACATATTGCCAGATTATTTTTTTGAATTTTTATTTTTAAAAAATTAACTTTGCGAACATCGTTGACAAAAAGGCAAAAAAGGAGCGGCCCACTTACTTTACCCTACATAACTCCACTACTCACATGCGTGAGTTCGAGGCTAACACTGGAAAGCTTTACTCGTTGTGTACGAGCATCCAAATGAGAAGATATTAAATTCACAAGCTTGCTACCTATGCCGAACGAGGCCAGTTTCAGAAGGAGGCGGTTATGGTCGACATGATCAAAGGCGGAGATGCAACCTTGTAGACTGCGGAGTCCGGCGACGAGCTGGCAAAAGTAGCAAAACCGCAATGAGCATGACAAAAGACCATGAAGCCTGTCGTTAGGGTTGAAAGACGGAGAATGGAGAAATGGCAATGATGACTGGACAGAGAAGTGGACGAAACATCGTTGCAAATATCACTCAAAGGAGGAAGAAGTAGACATATATGGAAAACAATGTTACATAAACATAACCACCTCAGATACCAGGGGACCCTTTTTAAAGTCAAAAAGTTGTGTGTTTGGGAAGGAGACAGATAACAATGACTGTATATCTTCCAATATTAAGCGTTTACGTAATTTGACTTTAAAATCTGCAAGGTTAGACAACAACCTAATTTCGAGGCAAATATTACTCCAGAGGATGGCATATTTCGAGGCAAAGAAGTGAGAATGGTTTGAATTGGAGCTAAAGGTGGGTGCAATTATCCTGGAGGAATTACGAGAGGCATATGGTCTATCTGCGGGAATGTGAGCGTTGATTCGTGGAAGGTAAGCGGTGGAGTTAACGCGAAATAGGAAACATTGGCTCACTTCGAGTCTTCTGACCCAAAGAAATGTCATGTTTGCTAACTGACATCTCTCCGTATAAGAAATAGCGGATCAAGGAAGAGCAAATATTTTGCGAGTAAATATTCTCTGTACATTTTCAATCTTACCACGGTAAGAAGCATTCATTAGACCAAAGAGGGGACGGCAATATTCTAGGATGAGTTAAACATACATGCAATAACGTTTAACTTTATTTCCAGCAGGAAGAAATTGTGTGACCTTAAAACCACATATCTGTGCAGCCTTCGCAGATATTCGATCCGCATGATGCGACAATGCTAGTTTATTTGTGTAGCTAAGACCTAAGTCTTTTCTTGTGGATCATTTTTAAAGTGGAGTATTTTGAAAGACTATGGGACGGGGAAGCTTGGCAGGACCAAAACACATGAAAATACACTTGGATGGAGAAACCTCCATTTGCCAGGTAGCACTCCAACGTGAGGGTGTACGTTAGACCGCATTCATTTTATCAACGCATATATTGGCTGTGGCCTTAGAAAATGAGTACATGCATTTGAGGTTGTCTGCATAAATGAGATTGCGTGAATTTTTAAGATTAGTCGAAATTTAGTTAATGTATAGAGTGAAGAGTAAAGGACCCAAGACTGTGCCTTGAAAAATGCCACCTGTGATCAGCTGAGCAATGGATTAACTATCTACTACTGGGATCTTCTGGCTGCGGATAGACAAGTAAGAACCGATGAAGTCAAGGAGGGCAGTATGGATGCTAATGGCTTCGAATTTTACCAGAAGCCGCCTGTGCGGTACCTTATGGAAGGCTTTGCTCAGGTCACAGTACATACCAACCACGGATTGCCGCTTGTTACGGAGGGAAGTGACGTGGTTAAGAAAAGCTTAGTGACACGTCTCGCATGATCACCTGGGTAGAAAACCATGCTGCGATTCGCTAAAAAGCTTATTTTTTTTAGGCAAAAGTCGAGAATTTGATTACAAATTATCTTCTCCTGAAGTTTAGCTAGGGCCGGGGTTTCATGAACACCGCGGTAGTTATTTATGTCGGAACGATATCCTGATATAAAGAGTGGAGGTAGGATGGGTGTCTTCCAAGTGTCAGGAAAGAAACCATTTTAGAGATAGACTGAAAATATATGGCTAAGTAATTAAGGAAAGGTCGACCGTCTTTTCATAACTGAATTGGGGATACCATCAGTTCCTGAAGAGTGCGAGTTTTGAAAAACATAGTATCTGCTAACGAATAAATTCTAGGGAAAAATCAATGTTCCCGAATGTATTGTCTGAGTATGGTTGAAACGGCGGGACCGTTTCGAATTCTGTCGTAAAATGCTTAGCAAAGAAAGCATTTAACAATACAGCCTTATCTGACTCATCTTATTCAAAGGTATTATGTTCTTTGAGCAATGGGTTTATTTCAATTCCTCGTTTTGTGAAGGACTTATGACGAAGCAGTTGTGCAACCGATTTTGCAGAGTTTAACTCACTCAGGGCGCACGATTCCCGGTGCCGTTAACGCGCAAGACGAATCTTTGACGCTAATTCGAAGATCTCTGTGATCCTTAGATGCACAGACAGCGAACTAGTGGATCGATCTTTCACCTGCTTCCTCCACTTCTTTAGTCTGGTAACTATCAGCAAGCTCACCACGGCACTAATCCCTATGGTCCATCGATCTGACAGAGCAATCTACCTGGAGCATTTAGCTATCCCACTCAGCTTTCGATTGTTAATTGTCCTGCTCTAGTTCATGGTTATTCTCCAAACTTCTAACCAAATTAACCACCTCAAAATTTTTATTACTAAATAAAGAGAATCCCAGTTCGATTTCTCAAGATACACTAGATATCATCTTGCTTAATGCAAGATCTGTTTTAAATAAGATGGCTCAACTTAGAGCTATTAATAATAATAATAATAATAATTTGTATAGTGCGTTCAAGCTGAAGCCAGATGTTATATGCATTACAGAGTCGTGGACCCATCCACTTATTTGTGATGCTTTACTCATAATAGACGAGTATGATGTCTACCGTCAAGACCACCGTAGTAAACATGGTGGTGGTTGTCTTCTCTATATTAGAGCTATTTTTAAGCATTTCCAGTTCGACCTAGATGCTGAGTAATTCTCAGGTAATTACTGCTTTGCATCCAGTATCCTGTCTCCCCGTCAAAAGGCGATTATTGGATGCATTTAAAGTCCACCTAACTCATCATCGGAAGATGATGAAAAGCTTTGCAAAATATGTAGGCTTATTTCGGAGTCCACCTTTGATGCTAAAGTTATCGCTGGGGATTTCAACTTTCCCGAAATTGATTGGTCATTGAACTGTTGTCCATCCAGATTTCAGCCCTTCCTAGATACCATCAATTTTCAAAGTGGTCTCAGTAGGTCTGTTCTCCAACAAGGGATTAGCATATTTTAGATTTAATTTTCACTAATGACATTTCCCCATTTTTGTTGGGGTCTGGAAAAACTGTCATATCCTTTAACTGAGGTATAATAAGCCACAGTCAGTTTGAAGGCGAAAAAATCAGCTGGTGACATCGCATTGTAACGGGCCAACCCGACCCACTGGGTCTAGGGGTTGTTTGAATGTTTTCAAGGTCGGTCTATTTTCGGTTTTGGTTTCTTTCAAAACCGAGCCGGATCACGCTCCGGATTTGAGGATTGACTTCCTTCAATTCACGTGCCGGATCGCTATCGCTTCGCGTCACTCCATTTTCCTACGGTTCCCATTATTTACATATCACTCCAATAATAATAATAACAATAATAATAATATGTTTATTATGCCAGTTTACAGGCAATTGTAATGAGTTTTTAATGCACCTCTTGGGCGCCTTCCAACAGCTCGAAGACCGAAAAAAACCTAAAACAAACTCCATATGTTGCAGCCAGTATTGGTTTTTGTCTCAGGTTTTGTTGTTTTGTCCATACTTGGCGAGATAGGGAGTCTGTTTTGAGTGAAAAAAACCTGCCTTCAAAGGTATGATACAAACGGAATAAATGAACAGTTGTAAGCTGAGTTGACACATCAGCAGGAGAAATGTTTCATATTGTTGAAGGACATTAGTTCCAGATGGAGAGGGTTGGCACAAGAACACAGTGTTCTCAGTCTTCCTTCAATGGTTGTCGGCAGAAGTTGCGCGCTATCGGCTGAAGGGTAAGCAGACTGCAGGCTGCTGCTTCAGTAGCATTATCTTCAGCATGAAGCCTGGCGGGGTTCAAAGTCCACGAACACCATCAGAGTGAAAGAGAGATTCCACCGAGTCAGCACCCAAAATTCGTGAAAGTTGTCCTGAATGCAGAAAACTAGTTATAGCTCTCTTAAACATAGGGTAGTTTTGCTGGGTTTTAACACTTTTGGGCAGCTTATTCCAGATTGATATGGAATTTACTGAAAAGAATTGCCGGTACTTAACTGTACGTGCCATAGGAAGAAATAAAAATACGTCTCGATGACTGGCGCGTTGAGAGTGCTCAAGCTGCCTTATTGTATTAAGAGGATTAAAGGTTTGACCATTCAAAAAATTAATTAATAAAAAAGACCCTTCTGCAATCGACGAAGCCACAGATGATCCAGCTTTATAAGTTCACACCTTTGTTGGTAGGTTAAGTTACGGTGTTCTGTAGTGAAAACTCTTCTAGTGAAGAAGTGCTGCACCGATTATATTTTATTCCGTTCACTAGTGCGCAGAAGACTGAATAGGGGAGAGCAGTATTCAAGAATAGGTCTTACGTACATATTATAAAGGCTAGGTCTAAGCTTAATAGTCTTAAAATTTCTCACGATAAATCCGGTGTTTCGGCGTGCTTCGAGACTATCAGGGTCACAGTGCTCTGACAAATTGAGACTGTTAGAGTAGGATATGCCCAAATCCTTGAAAACTCCTGGGACTTTTCGTTTGTGGCCGTCAATGCTTAATTCCGGTTGATGATCGTCGCCAACAACCATAACGATACATTTGTGCCATGAAAGGGTGAGGCGCCATGTGCAACACCACTGGGCGAAGGCCTGAAGATCCTTTTTTATCAGCTCGAGCACGATGTTGCGATCTGCCGGTTTACATCGATAAGCGACTTTTAAATCATCAGCGTACATGAAGGGTCTGCCATACTGAAAACAATCTGAAACGTCGTTGACAAACAGGCAAAATAGGAGCGGACCCAGTACACTACCCTCCACAACTCCACTCCTCACATGAGTGGGGTTGGAGATAACATTGGAAATTTTTATTCGTTTTGTGCGAGCATCAAATAGGAAGATAGGAAGTTCAGTGGCTTGCTACCTATGCCGAAGGAGGCTAGTTTCAGAAGGAGGAGGTTATGATTGGCCCAATCAAAGGCCTTAGTTAAATCAAAATAGACGCTATAAGTGGCAAAACCGCTGTCTCTAGATTGCAGCACATAATCAAAGAAAGAGAGCTGACAGGTGTCACAAGATCATTTCTCGAGAAAGCCATGTTAAGCTGTATTGAACATGTTGTTCTCTGTCAAGTGACGCATCATCTTTTCTTTGATTAACGTCTCCAAGATCTTCGAGGCTGCGGGAAGTGTATTTATTGGCCTAAAGTTGTCTAATGATTTCGATCGGCCATGCTTGCGAATAGGCATTATGTGCGATTCCTTCCACAACGGAGGAAAGGTTTCGCTCTCAAGAGCAAGGTTAAATACCCTACAAAGAAAAGACGGAAAGATATCATTCGCTTCAGCTTTTAGGAGGCTAACTGGGACGCCATCTGTTCCTGGACTATAGGATTGACGATAACGACGAATGGCTACAGTCACATCCCAGACGGTAAAACTTATGGTTTCGAGTATGGCACCCGTCCAAGCCTGGATAACCGGATGTGCCGCGAACGAGCTTTCACTTAACGTTTTGGATAGGAACGCATTGAAGCTATTGGCGGTCAACTTAGCGTCACCTATGGGGTTTCCTAAAGCATCTTGAAGTATGAGGTGTTGCGTTTTCCTCTGCGCTTTTAATGTACGCGAAAAGAGTTTCGCAACATTAAGGGAAGGATTTTCAGCGAAGTGAACCTCATCGGCTGTCTGCTTTTCTTCAGAGAGCTTCTTAGCCTGCTCAAAGATCAGTGTGTTCAAGGGCAGAACGGAAGTGTCATTCTGCCGAAGCAAATGACGTGAGAGTTTACGCAGCCTACGACGAAAAGACAGAGGAAGGTACACTACATCCTTCACATGTATTACTTTCTTACGGGGGACAAAGTGGAGGATGAGTGGATCCAACACTTTGTACCGTGCATCGGTACAAGCATTTGCATCCAAACATTGGAAAAATTCAGACCAGTCGAGAGCGTTTAGATGTGCCAGTAGGTCAGCCGTGTTTGCCGATCGGAAGTCATGATAAAAACTATACTTTTGGGAAAATGTTTCATTTGCCTCCAGTTCTAGTTCACTAACAAATGTAAGATGGTCTGAACTCCCAAGAGCGTCTAAGGATGATACTGAAATTAGTTCGCATCCCCTAAAAAATTAGGTCGAGTATGTTTGCTCCTCAAGTGGGAAAATCGACTACCTGATCCCACATACCGATATCGACTGCCTCAAGTAAGTTCTCGAACTTTGAAGGACCGGATGGTGGAAACCATTGCACGTCAGGAAGGTTAAAATCACCTGCAATCAAGCAATACTTAAGATTCAAGTCAGCTGCGGCATGAAATGCCTGCCAGAGACACAGATCTTAGTCCGCATTGGCGTTAGGTGATCGAAAACACAGCCAACAAGTAAGGAGTATTTGTTTTTTAGAACAACTTGTAGCCAGCAGCTCTCCTCCACCGCTGTGAATTGTGGATACTCCAACGGGAGAAATGCCAGTGGCTGCTTTATATAGATGCAGCTTCCTCCGCTACGGCCATTGTTTCGATCGTTCCGAACGTATGAATAGCCTAGAACAGAGAGTTCTGAGTCAGCTCCAAATCTCCAAATCTGCTCCTTCCGTTCTCATTCTTTCTGCGTATCCCGATGTCTGAGAATGAGAAAGTTTCGTCTGCACTTCACGCTGAGGTTAATTGACTTTTAGAAGAAATATCTATTCTTTCTGCTGCGAGTCGACGTCCCCCTTTGTTATCAGTTCACGCGTCGGATTCGTCAAGGCCTCAGGTAGTACGAAATATTACATTGGCGCCCAACGTCTTATCAAGTGTTGCCCCCACCCCCATCCATCGTGTACACTTCTTTCCCACAAGCACCCCGTTCCCTCCCACCTCCCACCCGACCCGTTTTTCGCCCCGTCTGCCTTCCAACCAGTCAGGACATCGACTTTTGGCTGGCTAAACTCGACCTCTTCTTGGCTGACGTCTCCCCCTCTGAGCATACTCGTTATTTACTTGCCCTTCTTTCCTCCGAGGCTCTTTCCCTTGTCCTCAAGAATGGCATTACGGTTAAAACTGATTTTGCTGATGCTCGTAGACGTTAAGCTTCTATTTTCGTCAAACCCCTCTCCACTTCCGCCGCCGGCAATCAGTTTTATCGCCTCAGGCAGGGGCCCCAACTGTTGGCAGATGATTTCGCCCATGAGCTTGAGCGGTTGGCCTCCCTGGCCTATTCATCTGCATCACCCGATGAACGCGAAGAAATAATACTCGAGCGCTTCATCGTCGGTTTGAATGACCGCACCCTCAAGCACCATCTAGCCATCAGTTGCCCTAAAGATCTCCGCTCTGCCCTTGTTCAGTGCGATCGTTTCAACCAAGTCTTTGGACAGGATTTGTTTCCACCTGTTGCCCCCACCCACCCTCGCCCGCCGCTTCCTTCGGCACAACAGCCTCTCTCCCAGCCGCCTATTTCTGCCCAAAATAATCGCCGTCGACCACTACCTGTCCGATTCCCCAATCACCATCCTGGGTGTGAGTACTGTGACGCCTTCGGTCCTCGTGCTCGTCACTACGGCCAAAATCCCCCATGTAAGTCCCTTCCTTTTAACTCTTTTTCCGCTGTTGACGTTCTGTACCCACCCGCGTTTGCTATAGATATTTTTTTGTCTGACTCTCGTATCCAAGCCTTAGTTGACACAGGGGCTAATGTTTCCCTAGCTTCGTTGTCTAGACTTCCCCATTATGTTCGTAATCTCGTTCACCCCCTTCCCGTTACTCATAACTTAAAGGCCGCTAACGGT
>JAYGXS010001588.1:0-13124 GCA_036362985.1 Ligula intestinalis
ATGTATGTATGTATGTATGTATGTATGTATGTATGTATGTATGTATGCTGCAAGCCTCGCCCACGGACGCCGACCGTCAACGGAGCATGGGTAGTGCCTCTCAGTCGTTGACTGACTGGTTACCCCTCTCAGGAGGGTGTTGGCCCAGGCTTCATGCAGGGCTGCTCTCACCCTTCTGAGATCCAATGGTCTGTATGCACATGCAACGCCAGTCTTCAGCCAACCACGGTCCCTGCGGCCTGGAAGGCGCTGGCACTTTCTCTCACTTCTGATTCCCTGTTGGTGACTGCGCTCGCGCTCCCACTGGGTTTCAGGCCCCACTGCGGGTGCCCGAAAAGCTAGGCGGTCACTATGCGGTGGGGGAGAGAGTGAGGTCGACCTCGGCGCGTTTCTTCCCTCACTATAATAAATCTGAATGCGTCTGAATCTATCACGGTGCGCAAAAAAGCCGTGGCTTGGAGGGTCTGCCAACTGACGGGAATACTCGGCCCCCTACGTAGCTGCTCCTCCTGTACGTGAGTGTTTGCGTGTGCGTGTGGGAGGAGACGGAGGACTGAGAGTCAGGCTGCAATGGCTCCCTCTTAATGTGGCCTTTATGGCGCTCCCGCGCAGTCGGGAGCATACCTAGCGAGATGGCTGTGTCAAGTGTGCGCGTGCTGAGTGTTTATCGCGCCAGCCATCTACACCCTCTCTCATCCCCGGTCTTATTGACTTTGTCTTTACACCGGAAACGGAGGTGGGAGTGGCGAGCGAGTGGGTAGATTCTGCGCAAGTCTGCCTAAACTCCTGTTTTCCCTCGCGCCAGTTCTCTGCGTTGCTCCTGCTAGCTGTCGCTTGCGTATTGCTTGCCCAGCTCGCCTCTGTGTCAGTTGCGGCTTGCTTCAGCGCTTGCTGCGGCTTGTTGGAGCGCGTGGTGCCCATCGTCGAAATCGACGGGGGAACTGCCATGTATGTATGGTGTTAGTTACCATGCTGGCAACTCAGATACCAGCCTAAAATTCTAGACGTGTATTACGCCGGTAATCTGCCGCTGCTAGACACACCTACGAGGGTTCCGGTCCATCAGTGGGTCCCCCAGCTTTCCCTGTTTGCTTTCAGGTTGATGTATCGCTTTTAGAAGTTCGGTTTTTTTAATTTTCTTACAAATTAATTTGTATTCTCGGTGTATGATAGTATATTCAAGGTCAATGGACACAGACGGAAATGGGATGTGTACACTAGGGTTGAAATCCACCAACCGTTGCGAGGCAACCGCGTAAATTGCACATGTTGCTTTTTTGTTTCCTTAGAAGTTTATTCGTTTTTTCTGCAAATATTAGTGTATGCAAGGTTTATAGGCATGGGTCAATATTTGATGCGTATATTTGGGCCAAACTCCACAATCCACTGTGGGTTAACCGCAAACAGTTGTATAAATTGATGTTTTAATAAACCATACGGGTAGCACACCGATCCCGTTGGTTTCCCGAGGTAAGCAACTTTCGTTTGGGGGGTAGGGGGTCGCAAACAGGCAACCACTTACAAACCCGAGGTCGGTCAGGCTATAATAGCCGAGAGGGACAATATTTCTTGGGGCGTAGCTTGATACAGAACTGCTGTGGGCTTATTTGCCTTCATTCAGCCAAGCATAGCCCTGAAAAGCAAACTGCAATGTCTATTCGCTGGTTCTAATAACACGAGCACCACGGAACTGCTGTAAGGCAAAACTGCAGTTTTAATCCAACCGCCGGCTGGCTTGAAAACAGCAAAAGAACTCAGGAATTTTCTTGCCCCCACTAAACACCCTGGTTTTTGCCATAGAACTGTCCGTCGTAGACCAACTTATCCCGTCGCGATATGCAGTTGGCCATCCTCAGTTAATTATAGACTTGACGGTTCATGTAGTTCACAGATAAGCCCCTCAGTTCTTGAGAATCTCCGCAACAACTCCCCCCGCCCCCAATGACAACAGGGAAGCCCCTTCGAAGCTGCTGTCTCGCAATGGCGTGCGATGCTTAAAGTCTGCCGTCTTTTTCAAACAAACCAGGCTGAAAGCCGACAAAGGGTTCCGCTGCCACATAAAGTCATGTGCGAATAACTGAAGAGAACTCATAATTATCCGATGGCGCTGTTGACTGGTGAATATTCATTGGGTTATTCGCTAGTGCCTGTTCCGTTATCTTTGGCCTGATTTATACCTAGGAATGGGTTTATTTCCGAATAGTCCCAACTCTGACAGGCAGTGCGTTGTGACGCGTCCGCACGCACAAATGAATTCACTTCCACCATGGGGCCTATAGAAAATCGATCAATGAAAGCGAGCTAAATGCATCTTATATGCTTATCGATTGGTCAATACAGGATTATGTTTTTGGCAAATCCACATGAGTCATTTATTTTGCGATTTTAAAGTCTTTTGAGCAGCTTCCCATCCAATCCAGCGCAAAAGTTAAAGATTATGACTTGTCCAAGGCCATAGGAGATCAATGGGACCAGTGTTTTGACAATTAAGCCTCAAGAGTCCATTCGTCTTCCTTTGTACGAGTATTTACAACCGTAATGCGCTCACAGCTAACATAACTGCAGCCGATCTACTCATATGGCCTTGATCATACGGCAAAAGTCGTCTAAATATTTGAACTCATACACCCCTAGGTCCAGTATTCTGTCTTACGGAACCGGTTGTGATAAGGGTTTTGCGGGTGAGAAAAGGGGATAGGCAGTGAGGGAAAGTTGTAGAAGTAATTGAATAGTGTTGAGCCAAATTCGATTTGCGATTTTAATCAGCACAACATCGACGATGCTGTGCAGTTTTATGCTGGAATATTGGGGTATATAAAGCCCACTACTTAAACTACATTTGCCGACCAAAACTCTCCCCAGGAAGTAGGGAAAGTTTTCATAAAGCACAAAGTAAGTTATAAAAAGGAAATATGTCCCTATCAGCTTTCCAAGAACAACCACACAACAGAATGTCAAACTATGCTGCCAATGTGAAGCTGTTGAAAATGATCATCGATCGCAATACAAAACGGCATACATGTCAACCAAATTCCTTTTGTGGAGTTAGATTGACAAAAGGGATGTTGTGGAACTTCCGGACAACGGAAGTCCTATAAGCAGCAGCTTCAGCTTCCTTGCAAAGTGCATTAGGGCTGGTTGGTCGGGAGCGGAGTGTTTTTGTTTTCGACTACCGGAAAGTTGGCTCGCTCCTCACCTTCTTAAATTATGTATTTCTGCGCGCGTGCCGATTGTTTCAGTACATCCACGCCCTTAAGGTTTATCCAACTAGAGGGTTGTGTTTTGTTTCGCAAAACTACCATGTTTGCTTCTACCCGGAAGAGGAGGAGGAGGAGGAGAATAATGAGTACAATTTTTCTCCTATTTACGCATGAAAGACGTTTCCGTATTTGCATAGAAGGTGTTTCAGTATGCCAGCGTATCTGGTACATTACCGGCACGGAAGCATGGATTACTTATATGTGTTCCCCTAACAGTACAAGAGAACAGGGACGTCCCAGCTCAGGTAATAAAGCTAGCGCTGCGTACACGTGCAAACAGGAACTAATTCCCACAGTGGGAATTTATTGAAAATCGATCAATTAAAGCGAACTAAACGCACACCATATGCTTACCTATCGGTAAACACTGATTTTAAATGTAAACGTACGTGTCCGGGCGAAAGTAAAGAAATTTGTCGATGCGGTTTTATGCAAGGGGCACGATAACCCACATTAAATAGTTTGGGAGTATATTTTCGGCAAATCCACAGGAGTAGTTGTCTGATTGTAAAGTCTGTTGAGCAGTAAAGGCCAATTTTTCATCCGATCTGGGGTATAATTTAAAGTTTGTAATTTATCCATGGTCAAGAGACATCATCAGGGCTGGTGCTTCGCCACTTTAGCATTGCAGGTCGATACTTCTTCCTTTGTACGAGTATTTACAATCGTATTCAACTCTCAACTAACATAACTGCAGCCGATCCATCCATTTGGCCTTCACCATACTAAACCCAGGACATAGGGGGGGGCAGGTAGCTTAAAGCACAAAATGATTAAGAAAAAGGCTTTGAACAAAAAAACAACGGAATGTCAAAATATACTACCAACGAAACTGAGAAGCTATTAACAACGACCCTAAGCCTCACTACAAATCGCAAACTTGTCAGCCAAATACTTGGCCATATATCTTCAGTAATGTACAGCCGACAGCAGGGATGATGCGGAACTTCGTCGCCGTGCAAACTCCAGAAAGCGGAAGTAATATAAGCAGCAGCAGCAGCTTCGTTGCAAAATACTGTTGGACTGGTCGGTCAGGAGTGGACTGTTTTTTGACTACCTGAAAGTTGGCTCGCTCCTCATCCCGTTTAATTATGCCTCATTGCACGCGCCGATTGCTGCAGTACATCCACGCCCTTACCGCTTATCTAACTTGAACGTGAGTACAAATTTTCGACTGGTTAGATTCCAAACAGCCCAATTTCTGACAGTTAGTGCGCTGTGACGCGTTGGCGCGCACAAATGAATTCATTCCCCCAATGGGATTTCTAGAAAATCGATAAATGAAAGCGAGATAAATGTACCTCATATGCTCATCGATTGGTAAACGCGGGTGTTAAATGCAAGCGTACGTCCCCGGGGGGGGAGGGGATACGGAAATATTTTGATACGGTTTTATGTACGGTGAACACACTAGTGTACATTAAAATAGCTCGGGATTATGTTTTTGGCAAATCCACACGATTATTTTTTCCCCTTTCCCTCGATAATTGAGTATTTTTTTCGACTACCGGAAAGTTGACTCGCTCTTCACCCCCTTAAATTATGCATATCTGCGCCCGCCAATCGTTTCAGTGCATCCACGCCGCGTTTACAGCTTATCCAAGTAGACGGCTGTCTTTTGTTTCGCATAAATACCTGCGACTACATGTTTGCTTTTGCCCAGTCGTACAGTTCCCCAAGGAGGACGACGAAAATAAGTGCAAAATTTCGACCTAGGAATTAGTTGGTTTCCGAACAGCCCAAATTCTGACAGGTACTGCGTTGTAGAAAATCGATAAATAAAAGCGAGATAAATTCACCTTATGTGCTTATTGATTGGTCAACACAGGTGTTAAATGCAAGCGTACGCCCCCGGGGAGGGGGATGCGGAAATATTTCGATACGGTTTTATGTACGGTGGACACACTTTTGCACATTAAAATAGTTCGGAATAAGGTTTTTGGCAAATCCACACAATTATTTTTTGCCCCCTCTGCCCCCCGAAAGTTGAGTTTCTTTTTCGACTACCGGAAAGTTGACTCGTTCTTCACCCCATTCAATTATGCATCTCTGCGCGCGCCGATTGTTTCGGTGCATTAACGTCCCTACGGCTTATTCAGCTCGAGGGTAGCTTTTGTTTCGACCACATGTTTGCTTCTACCCAGTTGATTCGTTGTCAGATGAGGGGGAGGGGAAAACACAATGAGTACAAATTTTCGCCCATTTACGCATAAAAGCAGTTTCTTTATTGCCATAGAAGGTGTTTCAATAGGCCAGCGCTTCTACTATTCTACCGCAAAGCAAATTTGTTGACGATTACTTATATCTGGTCCCCTGACAGTAAAAGAGAACACGGACGCCCTGGCCCAAGTAATTACACTGGAAACACGCATAAATCCACGATGGGTTAATATTTGCGTCCCCTAATCTTTGAAGGAGTTGGAACCATCTTTTTAAACGTTAAGATACCATTTTATCAAATATAAAATTTGAACAAGGCGTAATATGCTATTGAACAAGCACAAGAAACGTTAGCTTGCTTTACCCTCTCCCTGATTTCTCTTGTTTTATGCTTTGACGCAGCGTAGGCGGGAAGCTTACTGGTATGACCCACTAAGCAGAACAGGGGAATAAGGAAGCCCCGCCCACGTAACAAAGGTGCCCCTTCGCACGATTCCAGGCACAGTTAAGAGTCCAGCGTCCTTCCCCTAACACTGATCCCTGAGCTTAACTCTGACTCTACCCTTAACGTCTAACCTTAGGAAGATCAAAAATCCATAGGAGAAATATATGAGTATTAGGGTTCCATTTTCGACAGTGTACTTTTTACAGATGTTCGGAGAGAAGTTCAATCAAAAACTGACATCCTAGCGCGACTAAAATATTATGTTGTATGTTAATAAATATTACAATCCTACTGAAGTGGGCTTTTCGAATCTATAACGCACTTTGGTGACTAGTTCGTTTGCTGTGCTTAGTAACCAGTACATAGATCAGCTTGCTTCCCTGAATTCTCTTATTGTATGGTTTAAGGTAGTTAGTTAGCCAGCAAGGTTTGTTTTGTATGGTCCCACCAAACAGGACACGCAATAGTAACGTCCCATTCAGGCAATAAAGCTGACCCCACGCATGCCTCCAGACAGATTTAGTATTCCGGTGGCCAACCTATTACACAGTGGCCTCTTTTTTAACACTAATCCTACGACTAACCCCTACCGTAAGTTTAACCCTAAATTTAACTTAATTTGACACTAGCCTTAGCCCTAACATTAATACTGACTATCTCTCTCTCCCCATACCATTTGGTGCAAAGACATCTGCATTACAGGCGTTCCTTGCTCTCTTGTCCTTCTTAGAGAGGGGAGGAGGCATACTAACCACCTTTACGGAAAGATAGAGCTAAATAAATGGTCAAGTGTGCATACAGATTGAGAGATTAAGTCCTCCGGAAGGAGTGAAGATGGGGGGCGCATTTGTGATTGGTGGCTTCAGGTCAGTGGGTTGAGGCTGAGGAGGACAGAAAATGAAGAATTGCACCCACGTTTAGCAGGTAGCGCAAGGACTTCATTTTCTATGTTTTTTTCTTTTCTCTATGCGTGAAATCAGTTTGTTTTCACCTTCCGTACTCCTGACCCAACATTAATCACAAACCCTAGAAGGGACCCCACATTTAACGCTGCTCCTATCTCAAACAGTAAACTCTTACCCGCTCACATAATGCTTACCATAAAGGTACTCTTATACCCCCTAGAATTCGGCACAATTTTGTCTATATTGCGTTCGGTTGCAGGTCTTTTGTTCGGCTTTTGGGGGCCATAAAGTTATGCTAATTGCGTGACTACCTTTTTTGACAGATGATCCCTCCCCTTCCCTCCCACGTGACCCTCGTTGTTAAGTGCGCATGTTGTAATTGCATTTCGGGTGGGAATTTCGGGCTTTGCAAGCTTCCCGTAGATTGCTGTGGCCCAGCTAGCCCCTGCTTTCTGCGGTCATTTACTTCAGCCTTCTTTGTTTCAGCAGGGCTAATGTAGATTTAGTGTCAACTTGTCCGTTGAGCGCACTTTTCGAAAGTTCGCGCACAAGGCGTGCATCGAAACGCCTGCCAACAACTCTTCAGTTTTTTTAATCAGCCGCCACTTCAAGCTTCGCGTATGCTACTTTACTTGACTAGCGTCAAACGTCAACCAAATTAGCGAGGGAACAAGCTTCCAGGGTGAGATTAAGTAATACTGATTTGACCTCCAGAGTTGCAAGTTGTGAAACGTCCCAGTCCAAATCTGTGTAGTGCCGTTGCGATCACACACACGCTGATCGCGTGAGCCTCCGTGGCATCACCTGCTTTCTTCCTTTTACTGTCGAGAGTATTGTAACTTGTCTGTGGGTTTGCGCCAAACGGTCTTGAGGGAATTGAATCACGTTATCAAGGAAGTTCAAAGAGAGGACGGATAGGCCCTTTCTGGCTTATCGGCCGTAAGCAGCCAGCCATAACCAACGCCAAATTTCGGAAGCCCGAGGCGTGACCTCCTGGTTAGAAATCCAAGGCCCTCACCACTGCACGACGAACTCGCTGCCCTGCCGTTAACCATTCGCCGTCCGTTGAGAGCCTTCGAAGTCCCATGCAATCTACCTGAAATTACGGAGTTATGAGTGGTTGACACAAACACCAGGGAAGCGTGGAGATGGTTCTCCAAAGCCTCGCTTCCGTATTTTCCACTGAATGAACCGCAAGAGCTGACAATAATGACCTGCCCTGCTGCAGCCAGAATCAGATAAAGCCGAGAATTTACAAGTAATTCTGCTATTGATAGTTCACCGGAATAATTTTTTTAATTTGCTGACATTTTGGACAGCTGGGCAGGCTGTCCTTTGTCGAAGCGTATCCTGGCTTTATCGATCGGCAGTTCATGTTGGCCTTGGGCTAACCGATTTTTCTTCGCATGCTACTTGGCCCTCCGTGTGTAGATTTTGGCATAGCTTTGCGGTAGTTGATGTTCTGTTCCATCCTCACGGTAGAGGATGCTGGTAATCCTACTCCCTCTTACGATGGTTTTGGCACAGGGCCGTCTTCCTATGTAAATCCTGGCTTCTTTTGACCGTGTCCTGTCCTTCATTTACGCAATGGCGAAGGACTTTGTAGGTCACGCCCCGCCCCGCCCCTCTTCCTCCTCCTCCTCCTCCTTTCCTCCTCCAGTCAATCGTTGTCATCGGGGGGGGGGGGGGGGGTTTAGATCCCAAACGTACTTCTCAGTCTTCCGGCTTTTTTGTTAGGAATAATGAATTCAATTATTAATGTCAGCAGACGTTATGCGGAAGCACTTCTTCTTTTCGAATACCTATGCTTTCGTGACGGGTGGCAGTTCCGCTGGTGTTTTTTTTGCACAAGGTCAATAACAACAGCAGCAGTGCAGTACATGAGCCCTATCCAGTCATATAAACAGCCCAAGGAATATCAAACAGTATTCACGCGACATGCATACAGCGCTAGTTGAGCATGCATCTATCTCCCTCATCGGAGTGAAGTGGCGTACGTGGCACACTTATAAGACAAATGCGCCGTTGCGTCAAGTGATCCGTTTTCGTGCCTGCCACCGGCCTGGCAGCGAAAATAACGAGGGTATGATCTGGTGCGGATCCCGGTCTGAGACGGGCCTATTAGTAGAAGCCTGCTTTGTGCGAAATAAGTGACCGGATCGCGCTATTTGGCTTTGTCTGTCATTGCGTGTGACAGCAACACAAGTCAGACTCCCAACCGCTCATTGTTTAACCCTTTGGACAGTGGAAGGACTCTTGCGGTAACCGACCACCATTCAGCATTCTGTTGGGGTAGGTCTCTCTCTCCCCCCCCCCCCCCCCCCGATGAGAACGCTTAGCATCCGTGGACGCAGCTGCTCCCCGGACGTGATATTTTGTTTCCTATAAAGAGATCGATGCTAACGTATTCGACCTTTTCCAGCCCACACAACCAGCTGCTGTGCTGTCAGTTTAATCACTTGCTTCTTTCATTTTATTTTTCAGGATCTTGACGACAACAATTCGCAGGGTGTCACCAGGTAGGCAAAAACAGTCTTAACTGGATCTATCCAACCATCAGCGTCACCGTCAACTCGCTCGTTCTCTCTTTTCTGCGCATTTTTTTCTGTTGCCTTGTAGATCAGCAAAGAGTTTTTACCAGTCCATTGACAGCGCGCCGGAGCACCGATGGAACAAGAAGACTCTGCCTTTGGTCAGCGACCTGGTATGTGCTCTTTTTTCTTCTTCTCATTCTTCTCGTTCCTCATGCTTCCTGTTATAGTTTGATCATGAAATAAGTTTATCCCGGGCAAAACCCATTAAGGTTTCCGTTTTATCTAGACCGCGGCAGCCCTGTGGCTGGTAATTTAAACGAAAAACAACAGCGTAGCATACAAAGACAGTGGAGGTTTGTCGGAATGCAGGCATTAAACATGCATGTCTGGTATGAGTCAGTCGCGCGACGTGTGCGTCCGTAGGCAAGTTTATTCATGAACCCAGCTGGTGGTCATGTTTGGCTGGATGAGGACAGAGAAAAATCGGCACCAGGAGTTTATTTAGTGCACCTCATATACCCCTGGTCCCAGCATTTTTTTCCTAGGGAAACGGTGGTTATCGAGATTTTATGGGTGTACAATTAGGATAGGCAGTGGAATATACCTGAATAACTGCTGTATATATTTTGTTTTATTTTATTTAGAAATGTTGTTGATTTATATCTATAGATTTTCCTAATCTGTATTAGCGTTTAACGTGTGGCGAAAAAACCCAATTATCAAAGTGCAGGTTCCTTGGAATTCCTGAAAAAATAGAGATGGTGGTTAGGAGGTCGTCAACTTAAACTTACCTGAGGTCCGTCTTACCGTTACGCAGTTAAATTAGTATAGTCCGCGACGCAAAGCGCCATGCAAACCTTTAACCTACACGCGGAACAACTTGCTCCCAGTAGCCGCGGGAAACAAATTTAACTAATTTTTTTCACTTCAAGTTACTTCTACAAATTTCCTTCACTGTCTATCCTATTTCCTCACCCGCAAAACCCCCATAATCACCGTTTTTGTAGGACAAAATGTTGGGACTGGGGTACATGAGGTGCGCAACTTAAACTACTTTTGCCAAAAAAATCATAAAAATGGGTGTCTTGTCAATTCTTTTGCCAAGCACCTGGAGCTCAGAATACATGCTCCTTTCTTCTACATGCATATACATTAACTCAAGAATGGACGCATACCGATCAATTTGGGTGGGGTGGGGTCATTAACTGGACAGACCGGATACGTTCTTCGGGAAATAGAATTTACTGCGTGAATTTTCAAGAATGGGGCCTCCAACTCGTCTTCAGAAACAGTGTAAAGTAGAAGTGCCAAAACAGCTAACATCGTGAAATTCTCAGACAAGCACAGATGTGCAGACAGCCATGGAGGGAGGGGCGTATAGCATGCTGTTGTGACTGGCGGTGATGGGATCAGACGTTTTGAATCTCATGTGTGACTCACTGGGCCAGTAGACTGATGCCGTGTGTATCACCCCGTTCCGATTGGTTGAAAGAGCGGTTTATATCAGGAGCTATTGATACTCGTTAATGAACATTAATCAACCGCTGACGGAACTCACTTACCCCGCTCTGCTCTGGGCCGCATTGCGGGGCCCTGGCAACGAGCTCGTGACCAAGTGCCTTGAGCGTTAGACTCTGATCTAAAAGGTCGCGATTTCGAGTGCACTCGGGTGGTGCACTACTTGGGCTTCTTCGTGGCTGTCTGATGACGGCTAATAAGCCAGAAATGGCCATTCCAGTCTCTCTTTCCTTGTCTTGGCCGGCAATACTATTTGCTTATGCGACTAGCTACTACTAGAAATGAGTCTAAAGGCAGAACGAGATAAGTGATTTCCGTTAGCAGTCGGTGAACGTCCATCAGTGAGTGTCAAAAAAGAGATCTTTTGGTAAACAGCGGATTTGGTAGTACTGCTGATGCCATCCAGTCGTCACTGATGTTCAATCAGCAAACACCAAGACAACAAAATCTGATCCACCGAGGTGCTCAATTTCCGCCAAAGTGCAAAGGGCAGCAATTCTATCCATTCAAAAAACGATGGAAGAATCGTTCAAAGGTGCCTCTTCCACGCTGAAAGTCCGCATTTAGTCCATTTAATCAATAAAAATATGCAACTGTTGAGCTTCTGCTTTTTTCTGCACTTAAATTCGCCACCACTTCGCTGGCTTAACACAGTTTATCGGATAGAATCACGCCTGCTGTCATTGTGTTCCTTTTTTAACTCACTTCAACATTTCAGTCTATTGAACTATCTAGGCACTAAATGCTTATGTAGAGGCCAAACTAATTCCCGCGTTTTCCATCTTTTTCTCCTACACAGGTTCTTCAGGTAAGCAGACTCTGTGGAAACAAATCCCACATCTATCATGCGTTCCTTCTTTGACTTTTGCAATCAACAATACTGTGGTGGGTGGGGAGTATGTCACAATTGCATGACACAGTTGGTTTTCAGCTCGATTTCTCGATGCTCATTTACTGGTAATCTGGGTGATGGACATGGTGACCGTAAATGAGTTTTTATCCTCTTCCGCAAGTGGAAGTTGGTTCACGATCTTCTACAAGAACTGCGGGGCTTCCAGTTTTAGGCTGTCTCAGTCACTTTTTGAGGACTTCTTGCAGGGGATTAAGTAAGTTAAATCCTAGCAACTGCGATCTTCAGAACATGGTTCCTTAGGCGAGAAGAAGTCGGTGGAGGCCAGAATGTTAAGAATGGCGTATTCTGCACAGAAGGATAGACGGATCTATGGAAAGAGTGTTCGCTCTCGGATGACTGCAGTCTGGCTGTGAGGATGTCAATTCCAGAGTGACGAGAGCGTCGAAAATCACCGGAATGCCGGCGCATGCTATGTTACGGCACACAATCACACGGCTTATATCTAGACTAGCGGTCGTGGCGCAACCTTAAGATGGGCGAAGGTTGACGTGGGCGCGCGGCCATGATGAGGCGTTGGTTAGCGAAAGTTCGCGCCTGACCCGAGACGGCAGTGGGCACGCAGGCCTTGCAGGCCGAAGGCGCCGTGTGTCAGCGGCTGATCTTGGGTTCCAAGTGGCTGCTAGGGGCCACGTCAGACTCAATCGATCGATAGAGATAGAGAGAGAGAGAGAGAGAGAGGGAGGGAGGGATGAGGACCAATGGTAAGTGTGTATATGAATCTCAAAAATGCATGCTCGATGACCCTACGAAACCGGGCTGTGAATATACGTATCTTTGGCAACAAGCCCCGTTCGCTTACCATGCATTCCTTCTTTGACTTTTAAAATAAACAATACTTTTGTGAAGGGTGGGGAGTTTGAAACAATTTCATGAGACAAATGGCTTTCAGCTCGATCTCACTAAGTTCATCCGCTAGTGGGCTGGGTGATGGAGATGGTCACTGTTATAACCTTGGCTGTGAACCTGCGTCGACACTGGCTATATTCCCCAGTCCTAAGGAAGGCAGACAGGATAGCAGATAGCTACTATAGGATAGCAGATAGTATTTTACTGTCATTATTTCCGCTTGAACATCAGCTCTGTCGGTCTCGTCTAGGACAACAGAGTCTCGTGTCACTAGCAGCAGCAGCAGAATGCCACCTCCAGTGGTGGCACCGTATTGATTGACCAACGACATTTGTTCCCGATTGGGCCCTCTGCAGGCAGCCATCATGGGGTGTCCTCAGGATGACACGTCACGCCACTGTTACGTGCGTATATGTATGCGTCCTTTCGTACCTCCTTGTCAGGCGTGACCACATAACCCAGCCGACTGCTGTCCTTGCGTCCTCGCGTGGCAGCTCTTGAAGGCTGTGCGTCTTGTCCCGTTCTGCCTGCCTGCCTCCGCTG
>JAYGXS010001590.1:0-13120 GCA_036362985.1 Ligula intestinalis
CGGATTTCCCCTGGCTTGCCACCAGCATTCACGGCAGCATGTCGGTCCTATCTTTCACATACTTTCCTCCAACGAGCGACATTTTTTCGCTTAAAAACACAACTGAAGTTCTACCTTTTGAATTCTGAGTCATGCCTTCGTTTTTTTTCAGTCTGCTCTATTTGTTCAGTTATACCTGCTGTTTCGTGTTAACTGACATCCCTACATGTGATTGTATTACTTGGAAGAAGTTAATAGTCGCCCACAATTACGCGAAAGACCTTTTTCTTAAATCTTCGGCTGTACGGATGCATTTCTTGACTACTGTATAGCAATAGGGGGTTAAAAGGCGTTTGCCGATATTTCTCAAAATAAGTTTGACTTAACTTGATATAGCTATGTCCAACACCTTTAATGTGCCAAAAACACCTCAGTCTTCTTTGTTTGATGGCCTAAGATATCCTGGAGATACTGTCGCAGCGAGTGAGGACTGTCTTATTTGAGAGGAAGTCGGTATATTTCGCTCGGAGGATAGTCTTCTGGCAGCAGTGATAAAATACCTCCAATCTTCACTCATCTTCCACGTGCACAGCCTAGCATTCACATCCATAGAGGAGGACTGACCGGATGGATGCACGGTATACACGGTTCTTCGTGGCGATGGGGCTGTCGCGTCGGATTCATAAGCGCTTTCGGGGGATTGAAAAAATCCAGTTAGCAGCATCGATACGGGAGACAATGTCGTTCTTGCTCTGCCCATTCGGTAGCAGTCTAGCCCCGAGGTATTTAAAGCTGTCTACTTCAAGTTGACGGCCAGATATCCCCAGGAGTGCCTTCTTCTGGTCAGGGATGCAGCTCGAGAAGACTTTCGTCTTCCCGGTACTTATGGACAAGCCAACTGACGCAGCAATCTCATTCAGTCATGCGCTAGTTTCTCTCACAGCAAACAGCTAGCCAACTCCCTTGATTACCTGACTTTGGACAACAGTTGTCTATTTGCATCCGCATAACAAGACGCAGGCAGATGGTTGCACTGTTAACAAAAAACAGTGAGAAAGGAGCAACCACACATGTATTTACAAGCAGTCATTGTGGTGTTTATGATGATGATGCTGGTGGTGGGGTTGATCTATTCAGTCCATTTGTACAAACAGTCGAGATTGGTGCACACATAATACAGTCGCATGTTCTCCTCGGCTTTTACGGTTTGCGACTGGAAGAACACCGCCTCCTGCTTTCCGCACCGACGACAGATATGATCCTCTGAGCGGGGCAAAGTGGGATCGTGAACCACATCCGGCACAATCAGGGCCAATTCACTAAAACCCAAAAAAAGGATAAGTTGTTCTCAGACGAGGGAAAGAATGTGTGAGATGTACGGAGATTTGGGAAAAAACTGCCTTTACCGGACCGACATATAAGAGCAATGGCCAAAAATTCGTTTGAGTTAGAAGCACTGCTCTCAGAATGTTCTGGTCGTCGCACAATGTTTAAATGTTAGTGTGGGTTTGTCATTCTACGCATTTGATGCATTCACCTTATTCAATTCCACAGCCGCAACGGGTGAATATGTGACTTAATTTTATCCAACAGTTTATCTGAAGAACACGAGAATAATCACTACTACTACCGCTGCACAATTCAGTTGATGTTGGATGCGCGTTTGTAAAGCAGAAGGAATTTGAGACAGAGAGAAACTGTTAAAAAAACGGTACTTAAATATATAAAGTAGAATCGCGTTAGTTTCAAACACCCACAAGCGGCACCACGATACGTACTGTTATGCTTATCTATCTTTCTCTTAAAAGTCTCTACGGAAGCTGAGACAGTACAAAAGGTAGCACCTTAACGACACCTTGAGGCTCACCTTCCACTACCTGCAACCAGCAGGCTAGAAAACGTAAGAAAGATTAGGAGTTGCTGTGGGTATAATTATGTAGTCTCCCTGGTCTTTGAAGGTTCTACTCCATCAGCAGTACACGCCACTATGCGACTGCCTACGAGGGCTCTAGATTGAGCTCCAAGGCACAAATGGACGCGCATGTTCGCTGACCAGATTGGTGAGCGCCCAACCATTCGTGGGTACAATGGACGACATAGCTACAGTCCGTCTACAAGAAAAACACAGGGCACGTGCAAAACTTAATAAGTACCGCAACCGGAACACGATGGTTTCAAAAAACTGTCAAAGCCACAACAGTCAGCATCCTGTTACGATTTTTGCGCTCCTCGTACTGCGAGTGGTTTTTGAAGGTTAAATTATCACAGTAAATAAATGACCTCAATTGTCTATCTGAGGGAGCACAACGCCAGATAGGATGACCTAAGCATTACTACCATTTCTTGTGTACCAGCGGCATGGCCGAGTAATAGCCGATGAATTAGTGGCTGCCATGACGCCCAACACTGCCGCTCAAATACGAAATCGGGTTTCCTGAGAAAGAGAAACTGTGTATGCAACGGGTCAAACTTGATATATGAACCCTACTCGTCACTAAACACGCACTCGAGTAGTTTTTTGAGACTGCAGTGAAGGTCAGACCACCGGCAATACTCAATAAATGACTCAAAGATGTTAGGAGGCACATGTTTGCCATCTAATGCCTTAACTACCGTTTGATAGATAAATTCGCAACTACTATGACGGTGCTACTGGAATGCAGTCGATAATATGCTTATAACACTACTGTGACATTTACAAACTTATAGCTAGTCACAAGTCATGAAGGAGGTAGGCAAATATTCTTGAATTGTTATGAATATACCTAATGAACAACCAGAGTTTCGTCCATGATAAAAATGTCATTTCAATGTGAACGGCCCGAAGGCTTCGGCATCCTGACCAGCCATCGATGCTTCTCTGTGAACGCTTAATTAAACTGAAAATGACACATCAAAGCTTAGCATTGGCTCTGTAATCCTGGGTCAATTTTTACTCCAGAGGCGGCACATGTCCTTTGCCAGTCTTCGATTCATTACTCTTTCTCTTCCAACTATCCTATCACCCCGGAGCCGGCTGGATATTGTAAACTCGTGATCTCGACAGAAGACATTAAAGGGGAGAACGGTGACATACATAGTAGACAGCTCGGATGAACTAGTTCTGATGGCATTTATGGAACTTGTATAAATACTGTCATTATGCAGTCTCCAATCATGATTCCTAAAGCAAGGAAGTCAAGCATCTTTTTAAAATCTTTACAACCGCCAGCGACCCGCACGAGCTTTAGAAAACATTATGTCTAATAGCGGCTCACACACGCAAATTCGCATCCTGAGCAGTTCACCGCAAGCCTATTCAGAAACTTCAGATTAAAGTGAAAACGATCAGCGTTGAATAACCCGTTGAACAAACAGGCCGCTCTACTCAATCAGTCAACTGACAAGTTCTGCTTGCGAACCTGAATATCGACCAGTGGTCCAAATACGAGATAGCTTGGAGCTTTTAAATGAAGTTAGCAGAATCCTACAAAAGTAAACTGTTTCTAATTTGCAAGAACGAGTAATTCACAAAGAAATTCCAGTGCTTTTAACACTGTGCATTATTAATTCAAGTGCTCCGTATCGTAGATAGTTTGTACTGTCATCGAAGGCCAATGAAACTCGCAGACGCGCACAAAAACTTGAAGGCAATCTACGCAATCTAAACATGGATTCTGCAAAAATATAAGGAAAGTGTAAGAGCTTTTAGGCGTATACACAGTCAGTTCAACACAAATACTTTTTAATAAAGCACATAACTATTCATTTATTACCGATGAACCTTCCGGGTTCTCGCTATTATCAAACGTTAGCAGTTGACTTATTCCTGTTTACATAAGCATTCGAGACAGCCAGAAACGTCTGCGGAATTATAGACGGGTCAAATAGGACGCACGCACGCACACAAGAGACATGGAGATTACAATTCTAACGATATGCCCTATTTTGCTGTCTGACATTAACACGATTCCTTTACAATATCAACTCGAGTATACGTTCTACGATAGTCTTAATCCAGGAGTCACTGTAGATGTTGCTTTGGCTGGATTATGCAGATTCCGATTTCGCAAATTGGTAGTTTCCGTGGTCACAACTACTTTTGTGAAATTGAAGTTTTATTCGTTTCGTTTGTATTATCTCCTTAAAAGGTCCGCTTTTATCGGTTCGTTTTGGGAGGGATTAGGAAAGCCTGAGGCACAAAGGTTGGCGTGGGTCGTTAAGATCGTAGCTAAGGTAGGTGGAGCGCAAAGTTTATTGATTCGTTCCATTTGATATTCGTAACATGATGTAGCCAGCATACCTTTGATATATGAGTTGAAAAATACAACTGATTTTTTGTAAGTTAGGAGGAATGGAGATGCTGGATTTATGCTAACATTCTGTTATGAGAATGTATATGGCTATATACAATTTATACATATTCATATTCATTGCCACACTTTTCAATTAATTTTAGCACAAATACAACATGTACATTCCACATGAAACAAAAAATGCAGTTTTATTTTGAGAGGATATGCGTGGGGCTAGGACCGACAGTCAAGGAAACCGATAAATAAAGAAGTTCAGTACAACAATTACATACTCAATTTCTTGCTCAAGTCTGTTCACGTAAACGCAAGGGTTGTCTGCCACTTGGGTGTAATCACAATTGCGACAAGCGTACATTAGACGTTTGTGTCGCTTATCCTCCTTCGGATAAAGCATATTATTGCATTCACTACAGAAAAGTATTCCGACATTGCCTGATTTTTCTTCGTCCTTGAGAGCTATTATGAATAAAAATAGAAATTACCTCTCCTATACTCTCCATCTTCGGGAAGAACGATGAAAAGTATGTGATTCATGCCGACCGCTCCTATTTCAGATCTGTAAAACTGTTTCCGCAGTTTGATACTGATGGAGGAAAAACTGTTTCAACATTTTCTTAAAGTATTTACATACAACAGTAAGAGCTAGTCATTTTTACTGGCTAACAGAACTCGCTGGTCAATTTATTACCATTTTTCTTTTTATTTATTGCAGTCACGTAAGAAGCCGAAGGTACCCAATAACTGCTGAGAAATATTCTATCCAAAGCGTCACTTTAAGACCAATTAGTATGATTCCGCTTATGCAAAGTCTTTTTTTAAATCAGACAAGTTTCAACTGTTTAGCCTTCGATTCCATAACATTAATGAGCCTCGGGCCGGCTTATTTTAAATGAGATGTGTTTTTCTACCTGTTTTTGGGAATTTATGTATGTTAGCGCCAGGAGTGCACTATCTATGCAAAATTAGTTTCGGAATAATATTAAGACATTTCCTGGAGATAAATGGACAACTTTGTAATAATGTAAGCAGATATTGTCCTTTTAGGGCAATAGTTAACGATTTTTTGAAATAAATGTTAACTAGAGAATAGGCGTTGAAAAAACTCCTACGCTTAAATGGAGGCAGCATTCAACGGACCTCGATTTTCAGAAAAAGAGCAGAAGAAAAAACTGTATGACCTGCTATTTTTTCTTATTGATCCTCGAAACATGCTGCTCAATGTTTGATATCTTTTCTGATACAAATGCTGGACATCCTACTTCGGCGTTAGGTGCAGTTTTCCGACGATTTACTGTCATTGGCTGTGTGTACACAAATTTAGTATAATCACAATGATCGTTTCTATAAGGCTAAATGCAGAAAACCAAATTTACTTTGCTCGGCAGCTAATAGGGTCACATGATATCAATTGACATGTAGCCACCTGTTTTTTTCTGTTTGGGAACTTCTTTTCTTTTGGTCGATCATTCTGTTTTCTAGCGTAATGTGAATCCCGTTTCGAATCTTTGTAATATTAACCAACAATACAGAGTATTTTAGGCTCAAAAATGACAGATGGCTGCTTTCCAACCAAACTCCTACATGGAAAATGTTTACATCAAAGGTGTTTTCATGTGATGCATAGCAAATTACACCATAAAATGAGGTTCGGTACTGATATTGTATAGTTCTATAGTAAGAGGAGCCCCTTATTAAAACTTCAAAGTTCAACAAGCATTTTTAAATCTACCAATGCTATCGGAAGTAACGATTTCCCCTGAAACTGATGTTGAAGATCGAGTTGCCCAGGGATTAAAGAAACGTCCGCCAGTATTTGCGTTTACATTCACGATGGCCTTGTACACATCAGCATAAAGCTGACAAGTGCTTGAAAGCTCGGAGACTGATTCAGGTTTTAATTAACAACTTATTTCGATGTTGCATCCTTATGCCAAAAAAAACGACCGAACATCACACGAAAGAGGGATATCTTGCTCGGATTTTGGGTGCTGACCATGAAAAGTCTATCTCCTGCTCTGATGGTGTTTGCGGACTCTGATACCTGTGCTTGGCTTCATCATGAGGGCAGTGATGCTGACTGTGCAGCCAATAACCGGCTTCTTCTTCAGCCAATAGCTAGCAACCGTTCACTGACACACATTTCTCTGGTGCAGAATACCGGATCCATAATATTTATGGGGATCTTAAAATACTGCGTTTACTCGCCATCCTCCCCCGTTCAGAACCTCGATTACTGAACGATCCTCATTTTTTTTCTCCTGAAAAACAGAAAAAAGAACGATACTCTACTTTATATATCCTGTGCACTTGTCAGTCAATTTACAATGAATAATTTGGTCGAGTTAGCAGTATATAAACTACAGACGAGTAAATGTAGTAACTAGTGCTTTCGGAAAATAGGAATCATTCAGAATTTTGAAAAGTGCAGCTCGTGAAATAGTTTATATTAGTGCAATAGGTGTTTGCCACGTCTATTTCTTTTCACGAAACAATTTTTGCATATGTATGGACATTTGTTCATTATCGATTGAAGAATTTACTCACTGATTTTTGGGACATTTTTGATATTCTTGCGATGTGTGGAGGACAGGAACTTCAAAGTTATCCAGCGAGCCATACATTTGGGTGTATCCACCTCTTTAGGTGTAATTTCATTTGTGCATTCCGTTTTGTGTTTTGGCAAACGCCTCTGACCTGCTCTCATTCGTAAGATTATACGCTGCATATATTCAACGTTTACATTTGTATACATTTCCTTGTCTTTTATGCGCGCCGTCAGTAGAGCGTATTTTTTCAAGATTTCGCCATCTGGGGTCATAAAGGCATCGCAGTCAAGATTCACCTTGCATTCATTTTTACAGATGCGGAATGGAAGGTGACCTGATACAGAACCCTGAGAAAGTCCCCTTTTCTTACTCTGGGCTGGACACTCACTTGTTGCCGGGAAGATGAAGGCAGATCACCGTGAAAATCTAGCCCACTTTCCTCATTCGAAGTGAAAACAATCTGTCGATTATTTCAACGTTGTCGTTTCCATAACCGTGTTCCGAATTCACCGTTTTGGATGAAGAAAATATTCCGTTATTACCTCGAGTAAACCTTGATCCAATGTAACCGGTGAACCCAAAAGGGCCTGATCTTGTCAGTCGATATTGGGAAGGTTAATGTTTTAAACGATAGCCCCATCGTTGGTTGAGCATGTTTAGCTAAGTTTCGTTAGAGGAAGCACATCGCTTCGGACAACCTTCTATTGAGGATGGGAGGTACTTGTAAATGCCACTGACAGGGCGTAATTGACGGAAAGAAGTAAATGAATTGTTTGCTCTAGATTCCTTAGAAGGAACTTTCCGGTAATTAAAAAACGGAAGAAATAAATAGTGATGCCACCTAATCGTGATTGGAGATGTTTTTATAGTGCTGCTGGTTTATGTCTCCCTAAGAAAAATTTATTGTGGATTTATAACGATCAGCAAGCATCTTACAGTGTTCAGGTTGTATTTATAGTTAAAAATGTGATATGAAAATCGATCAGATAACAGTGAACTACCGCTTAACATTTAGATGAAAAGTCAAAACGGTCGTGATTTGTTAGTTGTTAAAGTAATACCGATTTCCGTTCATAGGATGGTAGATATGTATATGGAAAAGTAACTCGCTGCAGGTGAAAGTGTATAAGGGTTCACGAAGTTTCTTTCCAATAGAGCATTCCAAAGCCAGACGAGGCTGTTCTTTGCATATGCTATCGCAGTGTTTTTCACAACAGAAGCCACCGTCAATTTGGCGAGAAAGAAAAACCTGCGGCTCTGATTACAGGCCTCGTAGATTCGAAGCGGCGAGGGGCATAAAAGGCTGTGATGGTCATTAAAGGACGGCGAGATGCGCAGGGATGATAATTTTTCCTGACCTAAGAAACTACCAGCAGATCCAAAAACAGAGGAATCGACAGTGCTAAGGTCGAGATGAACAGATGACATTCCTAAAGGCGAAAATTATCGCTACAGTATTGGGGGGCGGCTATATCAGTGGATTTAGCAAACCCTTCTACACATGAGATTGTAAAAATTATAATGAGGGTTTCACTTTGCACAATTAAAGCGTGCCGGATTATAACTTATAAAGTCTGGAAGTTGAGTGTTCGGATTGAAGCGGCTACTAATGACTTCACGCTTTCTTACGTAAAATGTCTACGTTCATTAGATTTCAGGGCCGATACTTTCGATGATAATCTACGTTCTGGCGAAATATTATTCCAGAGGATAGCATATTTCGATAAGGAAAAGGGCAAGCGTTTGGATGTAGGAAAAATTTTCTGCGGGAAAGAAGTTGGGAAATTGCCTTGGATATAAGACTTTTCCACTGAACTTAGAGGAGCAAAACTTAGAGCAACGGGGTTTGACGGTAACGAAGATGTGCTTTACAAATGAACCTTATTATGTGAAACTGGGAATAAAGGCTAGCTTCTAGTTTCCTAACCGATAAAAATATAGTCTTCGCGAATTTACATCTCTTGGTATTAGAAATACTGGCTTCAGCGCAAGGAAGAGTCTGTGAGTAAGGAAAAACAGGCATTTGATAAAGTTTTAGCTCCATTTCCGAAGGGAAAATTTACGTGAGAGGAACGCAAATATGTGCACAGTCTTTGTAGAAATTAAATCTACAAATTTATATAACTTAGGCCTGTGTCGTTCTTGATGGAACATTCTGACTGGGATTACTTCGAAAGATTTTAGTGCCTGGAAACTTAAAAAGACTAAATACGGGAAACTACACTTGAACAAAAAGAATACCATCTACCAAACTGCACTTCAATTAACTAAACACAACTCGCCGTCGGTGTAGGCTCAGTGGTCTAGGGGTATGATTCTCGCTTCGGGTGCGAGAGGTCCCGGGTTCAAATCCCGGCTGAGCCCATATTTTACGTGAAAATTTGCCGTGCATTTAGAATAAGAATAAGCCAACTCCTCAGTTCGCTTTGAAATATAATTGATCTTGTAGTGTAAATAATATTTTTTCATCATTCCTCAGAGAAGACGAAGAAGTTAGAAGGACATGGACCGAAATTAATTGAGACTGACGTTTCGCACACTCGCTTGTTTCCATGGTCAAAGTAACGTAGTGATTGCACAGATAGGGATCCTCCTTCTTCCGCCCTAAGAGCAATTTGTAGACCTGTGTACCCGTCAACTCATACACACACAATATCGCAAATCTAATTGGCTAAAATATCAGCGAAATTATTGGTCAGAACACCTCAATCTGAATGCGTGCAATTTGATCGGCTACTTCAACTGCTGTATCTGGCGGCGAGTTTTGACGACATTCTGTCGTGTCGCACGTGAGCCGCTGAACGCTTAAGTGCGCTGTGATTGTGGTGGCTTTATTTGTTGCTAAAATCATAATATTCTGAATTTTTTGATAGTATGTGGAAGCCTAAATCAAGGACTACCCTTTCGAGAGAAGCTAAACGCGATTATCATGCGTTGCTTCGTAAAGTTGAGGAGGCAGACAGGAAAGCTTGGCCGACGACATCGGATTCTGATGAAGATTCCTCATTTAGTGAATCTTCCAGCTGTTCTTCATGCGGAACGTCAGATTATAGCACAGACTTCATCGAGGAGTCGAACTGTCTGAATTTTCCAACGTTTGATGTTCCAATCGAAGGACCAAGTATGCAACAGGCTGTTCAGGAGCTAACTCTACGAGATGCACTGAAGATGTGGGCAGCAAAATGTGACCCACCAACAAGCCATCTCACGGAACTGCTGAGAGTATTGCAATGGTTTCACCCGGAGTTACCGGGCGATGGGCGAACGAAGCGGACGCCCGTGATGGCAATGGGCAGCGGGCAGTATGTTCATTTAGGACTTCTCAATGGATTAACTAACCAGGTAAGTCAACCCACGGTACATATTGAAGGATATGAGGTAGTTATTTATTTATGTATAGATGGTTTGCCTGTATATAGGAAGCGAAGGTGTGATTTTTGGCCCATTCTTGCTAGAATAATGGAGCCTTTTGTAAGTAATATCTTCACAGTAGGTATATACGGTGGAAAAGGCAAACCGTCTGATGGTCAGGCGTACTGTAAGCCCTTGATTAGGGAACTATCTTTCCTATCAAGAAATGGGCTTTTTGTTGAAAGGTTAGACTGAACTCTGAAATTTAAACCGGGAGCTGTCAGTTGCGACGCTCCTGCTAGAGCATTCATCAAGAAAATTAGAAAAATGTTAATGCCTACTACGGATGCGAGCGCTGTAAAGTGGCGGGTATCCGTAAACCTGAATGGAAAAAGGTTGTTTTAGATGTTGTTAGTGATGATAAAAGAAGTGATGACGACTTCTACAGTCGGAGGGATGACTGCCACCGTATCGGCCGATCACTTTTTATTAGCTTGTAATGTAGTTATGATTACTTGTTTTCTGTTAGGCCCACTTCACCTAGTTTACCTGGGTGTTATGCGTCCGTTGTTAAAATTGTGGATGAAAAGCCCTAGAGGAACAAAGTATAAGTTATCTGCAGAGGCCATAAGTAATGTTGATGACCGTTTGAAATCAATTAATCCTTATTTACCTAAAGAATTTAGTCAACGAGCTAGATCCCTTACAGAGTGCGATACGTGGAAAGGTACTGAATTGAGTCAGTTCCTTTGATTTACAGGAGTCGTTGTTTTGAAGGATGTACTTCGGAAAAAGTATTGGAAGCATTTCATGCTTCTATCAACAGCTATTAGATGTCTCATTCACCCGTCTTCCTGTCGGGAGTGGGTCACATATGCATCAGACCTTCTGCAATTGTTCATTAAGAAACATGAAGAGCTGTATGGCCAAGAAGAACTGGTGTACAACACGCACAGCATCGTACACCTACCGGGCGTATGTTGACAGCTCAAAGAGGGCTTTTGAAAATTCAACGTTGCATCAGCTTCTGACAGGTAAATTTTTATGCATTCCGCTTTATCTGTTAACAACGCAGAAGTGGCAACTGTGTGGTGCTTATCACACAAACAAGATCGGGCGGAAATTAGAAGAGCCTTAATAAAGGCCTTCAAGATGGCCTACAAAAGACTGAACAGAGGCTAATATATCACCCCGAAACGTTCACGCTTTTACGGTGAGTTCCTTGAACACCTCTACTTACATCAGTCAACTTACTGCATACAGTAATACCTACAGAACTGATACGTACTTGACTAAATTAAATAATTTTATTTCTTTGAAGAAGACCACGGCCCCAGCGATGACGGCCCCGGCTCATCTGGAGCAGTGACTGGCCAATCACTACCGTCCACAAGCACATCTGTGATATGTATATAACATTTACAAGACCACCAACGAATTTTTTTGTACACCAATATTTTTTACCCTTTTCTTACATAATACAGTTTCCAACTATTAAATGTCTTCAATAACATGTCTACAACGGCGTTTCTAAAAAAGGGGCTTTTCGCGATGAAGGAGGTAACCCCTGTCCGGCAGAAAATTTTGGGTCTACATGTAGAGCTCCCGTAGGATCCTACATGTTGTTTCAGGTGGATCTCCCGTAGAGTCCTACTGCGTAGCCTTGTAGGGTTCCCGTAGAACGTGGTGATTTTTCCTGTTTTCCGGGACTATTTTAGTCTTGCTGCATGCCTGGTATGACATCTGAGATCGACACACAAACTTTGAATAGATAGGGCCAAGCTTTTTGTCTCCATTAAAGGTAATACAGAGGAGGCATGAATATGGTGTTCAAATTCGTCAGAGGAGTAGACTGTGCTCTTTAAATGGCTGATTTCTTTGAATTCGCACAAAAGTCACATCTCGGATGTCATCCATACAAACCGAAGAAGCATCATGCCAAACTAGAAATGTGGGCCAACTTCTTTTCCCACCGGGTCATTGAAGACTGGAATAAGCTTCCTTCCTCAATTTTTCTTTCTGAAAGCAATGACGCATTTAAAAGAAGACTCGACCTTACTTTATTTGCTGGTCATGCATTTGATAGACAACAATTATTTATATAATGTATATGTATGGCTTTGAAACATATGCGTGACTTGACAGTATCTATCTCTAAATAGGGTTTTCAAAGGCTCTGCATACCTCCCCTATATATACTGAATTGTTAGCTGCCGACTGTCCGTGAAATGGGCCACTGGTGGGCTCGTGTGACCGTCGTCCCCTTTGCGGCTCTCGTAATTGCTGGCAAGTGAGCGTGCTTACTGACCTGTCCCTCATCCACCGACGGACTAATCAGTTGTTGCTGTCCGCGTGAGTTGATGTCAGTCTCGTGGGTGCGGCGGTGAGGTAGCGTTCCACGATTGTCACGTGGTTCCTAGTCGACCTTTCTCCTTTTATCCTCTGATCTCAGTTGTATTCCACGCTTGGGTTGGTTTCGCCATCCTGTTGGCCTTGTTCGGACTGACTTGAGCCGTTTGTGTACACCCTGGTAGGCAAGATGAAAGTCTATGGTCCTGTTAAGTCTGCCAGTCGAAGACAACCTTCGCAGCAGCAGTCTAGCTATCTTGTCATTGGCTCGGCCTTTTACCCATCCTTTGTCGAAGGCGAAACGCTGGGTCTTCCGCTGAACGTGTTCATAGGCAGCATATGCTTGTGGTTGATTGCGAACTGAAGCTCATGTAACCTTATGCCAAGGCATTTGCCCGTTTCGTCAACATACCTTGCATCGTAGTTCTGATATGGTATGCTGTAGACCGCGGCTGACTGCTCTGTCGATGGTAGCCAGTCTTTGGGCCTCATGATCTGCTGTCCGATGGTTGATTCCGGCTTGTGAACCACACCGATCCCGAATGGTCAAAGGACTAGCGTCGAGGACAGATATAATACCAGGCATGCAGCAAGGCTGAA
>JAYGXS010001591.1:599-13116 GCA_036362985.1 Ligula intestinalis
CTTTCACTCTGATGGCGTTCGTGGACTTTGAACCCCGCCAGGCTTCACTGCTGAAGATAATGCGGCTGAAGCAGCAACCCGCAGTCTGCTAACCCTTCAGCCGATAGCTCGCAACTTTTGCCGACAACCATTGATGAAAGACTGAGAACACTGTGTTCTTGTGCCAACCCTCTCCGTCTGGAACTAATGTTTTTAAACGATATGAAACAGTTCTCCTGCTGATGAGTCAACTCAGCTTACAACTGTACATTTATTCCGTTTGTATCATACCTTTGAAGGCAGGTTTTTTTCACTTGAAACAAACTCCTAATCTCGCCCAGTATTGACGAAACAAAAAACCTGAAACAAAACCAATACTGGCTGCAACATAAGGAGTTTGTTTTAGGTTTTTTCCGGTCTTCGAGGTGTTGGAAGGCACCCAAGAGGTGCATTACCAACTCCTTACAATTGCCTGTAAACTGGCATAATAAACATATTATTATTATTATAACCACAGGAAACATACAAGTGGTGTCTAAGATACCCGTAAAAAGCAGTCCAGTCGCGCCTCCCAAAGAGCCAAAGACTAAGAGCAAGAGACCAACGGCTACAACACAAGAAGGTCGCCTTGTCACGAAAGAGAATCCCTCGGGCTCTTCAAATAAGCAAATATCAGATCTAAAGGCAGTCACAGCCCAAGTTAAGGAGGTCTGCACTCCGCTAGTGTCGAATTCCTCTCAGCGGTCCCCGGATAAAGGCCCCGTTGACCGTGCACAGAGCGTTACTAGTCCGGATGCCCTAGCAGACATTCCCATTTTGCGAGGCCCATCTGAGGATTCTGAGTTGTCGCAGTATAACCGAAAACCCCCAATCAATAGCAGCGGCCCTGACAAGGGCAACTGCATCATCATACAGGGACTACCCGAGTCCTCTGCCGAAACACCCAGCGAAAGAAGCGAGGCTGACAAAGGGTTATTTCAAGAGCTCCTAAACGAGCTGTTGCAACCATCTGAGGAAATATTTTATCAAAAAAATATTTCGTCTTGGAATTCGCCCAAACTCAACTCAGCAGACTAGACCACGACCACTAAAGATCGTCCTAACCAGCAACACAGAAGCAAAACTTCTACTATCCAGGCGTTTTCGATTGAAGTACTCCAGAAAGGACGTGTTTTTTCAGCCGGATTACTCTCCTGCCGAGAGGCTGAAACGCCGCACGCTAGTTCTAGAATTGAGGGAACGCAGAATCAAAGGAGAACCGAATCTCGTGATCTTCAAGGACCAGATAGTCGAAAGACATTCTGCCCCCTCATGGACCAAACCGATTCGCATGACCGCGCAGCTACTCCAGTAGCCTGCGTTGGGGCTACAAATGGACCACGCAAGAATTCAAAATTGACATTTATGTATACCAATGCGCAAAGCTTACTTTCAAAAATGGATGAACTAAGGATCAACGTATCCGACCTCCTTCCCGATGTTATTTCGATAACAGAAACATGGTTGTCGGGCCAGATTGACAATCGCGAAATTGGAATCCCCGGCTTTCAACTGTTCCGGAAAGACAGAAACAACCGAAGAGGCGGAGGCGTAGCAACCTTCGTGAAGAACGGTTTGTATGTTTCTGAAAAAACGGCGAATCTGTCTTGCCAAGAAGCGGTATGGTTAACTGTAAGAGCAACGGGTTCCCAAAGCCTTGATATCTTAACTGTCTACCGACCACCAAGGAACAATCCTGCGGCCGATGCCCTATTGCTGGATGAGCTTAAAACCCTCGCTACGCGACCAAATACCCTTATTGTTGGGGACTTCAACGCTCCTGCCATCAACTGGAGCTCCTCCTCAGCTGATTGCCCTGAATCGGCATTCGACCACCAGCTCCTGAATATAACTCAATCCCTACTTCTCACCCAGCACGTCACATTTCCCACAAGAACTCGTGAAGGCCAGCGGATGAACTGCCTCGACCTTGTGCTCACTAAGTCGCTCGACAATATCGACATTGTGGACTGCTTACCCCCACTAGGCCAAAGTGACCATGTAGTTCTCATGCGGGAATACAGTTTATTTTCTTCGCCTGCCCAACCACAAGACCTCCGTCCTAATATCTGGCGTGGTGATTTCGAGCAAATGAAACATGATCTCTGTTTCATAGACTGGGCATCCACACTCTCCGACAACGTTGAAGAAGCTTGGAAACAGTTCAAAGAGATAGTCCAAAATCTCATCTCTAGCCACTGCCCTATCACTCGCCGAAAACTTACGAACAGGCCTCGCTGGCTGAATCCATCCTTAAAAACTGAAGTTAACAAGAAGGGAAAACTCTTTAAAAAGTACCGAATTGAAAGGTCACCTGAATCTCTTAATAGGTACAAAATGCAGAGGAACCGGGTCAAACGTCTTATTGTCAGAGCTCGACAGCAGTTCGAAGAGGATCTGTTAAACCGAGCCATGGTTAACCCCAAAGTCCTGTACAGTTATATAAGACAGAGCACACGGAATAAGGATCCTATCCCCCTACTGCGAACTGCCGAAGGTGCCGAAATCTCAGACGACAAGGATAAAGCTGACCATCTCTCTCAGTTCTTCCGGTCCGTCGAAGTGACTGAACCCGGTTTTCTACCCCACACTTATGAAGACAATTCGATCCCATCTATTGATACAGTCCTCTTCACCGAAGATGTAGTTAACAATGAGCTTCGTAAATTGAAAGAATCGACCTCCCCAGGCCCCGATGCAATCCCGGCCAAGCTGTTGAAGGAGCTAGCTTCTGAAATGGCCAAGCCGTTAGCCCTAATCTTCCAGGCGTCATTTGTTACGGGCTGCCTACCATCTGATTGGAAGACAGCGACGATCATCCCACTTTTCAAGAGTGGCAGCCGAGCGTCCGCAAATAATTACAGGCCGGTGAGCCTTACCTCCATTTGTTGCAAAATCATGGAAAAAATCATTAAGAAGGCGTTGATGCAGTTCCTTGAGCAGAATCATCTCCTTTCCGATGCCCAACACGGTTTTCGCAGTGGTAGGTCCTGTCTTACCAATCTGCTATTCTCACTTGATAGCTGGACCAAAGCACGTGACGAGGGCAAAACGGTGCATGCGATCTACATTGACTTCAAAAAGGCGTTCGATACCGTCCCTCATCAACGCCTGCTGCTTAAGCTGCGCAGCGCAGGCGTTCGCGGGAACCTCCTCCTATGGATCCAACACTTTTTGACAGGACGGTCACAAAGAGTCCAAGTCGGTCGCCAGCAGTCCTCAGGTTTACCTGTGGTGAGTGGCGTCCCACAGGGCTCAGTTTTAGATCCCATATTGTTCCTCGTCTTCATCAACGACTGTGTCAGGGAGCTAGACTGTGAAGTCACCTTGTTCGCTGATGACATCAAATTATGGAAAGTTGTCCAAAGTACGGCAGACGAAAACCATCTACAAGCCAACTTGAACAGATTGGAGGACTGGTCAAAGCTTTGGCTTATGCCTTTCAGTGTTAGTAAATGTAACTTTCTTCAAATCGGCAGTTTTAGAGCATACTGCACGAAAGTCTATTCTTTAAATGGTACTCCGTTGCAACAAGTTGAGAGTCAGAAGGACTTGGGTGTGTGGATAACTTCTTCACTCAAACCAACGCTGAACTGTACGAAGGCGGCGAAGTCGGCCAGATCTATGTTACAACTGATTAGACGAGCCTTTATGGGGTTTGAAAAAGACAGCTTTTCCAAAATCTTTGGAAGCTTCATTCGGCCGCACCTGGAGTTCGCTATACAGGCATGGAGACCTTGGACTGTCAAAGACTGTACTGTCTTAGAGAAGGTCCAGAGGCGAGCGACAAAGATGGTCAAAGGTCTAGGAACATTGCCCTATGAAAGCAGACGGTCAATCCTCGACCTATTTCCCCTTACCTACAGACAACTCCGGAGGGACCTCATATTAACGTTCCGTATTATGAATAAGCTGCATTGTTGTTTCGTTCCTGATGATTTCTTTGCCCAGGCTAACACGCCAACTTTGCGCGGGCATTCCCTTAAACTACGCCCGGGCAAAGCAAGGATCGACGGAAGAAAATTTTTCTTTACCAACAGAATAGTTTCAGCGTGGAACGCTCTTCCAGAAGAGGTTGTCCTTTCCACTAGTGTCCATGCATTTAAGAGAAGACTGGACATGTATCAAGTGCAAACGCAACGAAGGTGAAAACTCCTTCATCAGATTCCAATGAATCACTTACAAATGAATGACATTGCTTATCACATTCACTGCAAATTATACTACTCGCGATTTGCGAGTAGCCATCTATTTTTCTGTATTTTTCTGTTATATTTTTGTGAAGACTGTCTTTCCGGAACATGCAACTGTCGTAAAGTTTAAATTTTTCTTTGTATCAACTTATTTCATATCATCCTTTTACCAACAGGGAGTTCAAAGGCATTCGCCTATCTTTCCCTCAATAAACTGATACTGATACTGATACATTTTTATTTCTAAATTATGATGGTAGCCCAAGTCAGGTCGTCAATATACTTCCTGGAGAAGCCTAAAGGGGTAAGCCTCCAGCCGAATAATACCATGGTTTCCTTTGATGTCACGTCCCTTCATACTTCTATTTTACAGTACCGGGCCGTCAAGACTATCCAACTACTTCTCCGAGAGAAATACGATGAAACAGAGAATTGACTCGGGAACCTCATATCCTCCAACTCCTAAAGTTCTGCCTGAAGACGTACTTTACCTTCAACGGAACTAACAACGAACCAGTGAAGTGCATGCCTATAGATTTTTCAATTTCCGGACGCATAGCAGAGGCGGTCCTGCAACGGCTGGTATGCGGAAAATACCTTCAGCGTAATTGAGCGGGATCAGGTGCTGACATTCAAGGAACGTTTAAAGCCGTCCTCCCGGACATTCAATTGACGATGAAAGAAGAAGAAAACAACCAACTGGCCTTCCTGGATGGCCACGTTTGCCACAAAGACAATGGTGGCCTAAAATACTAAATTGTTCAGGAAAGTAACCAACACTATCAAATCCTAAACTACAACAGCAACCACCCAATCGGTCACAAACGCAGCTGCATAAGAGCGCTATTCCGGCGCGTCGAGACGCATTGAAGCGAAGCGGAAGACAAAATTGCTGAATTGCAATATGTTCGACGGGTACTGAGAGGGAATGGATACCCACGCAATTTTGTCAACCAGTGCATACGCAAACGAGTGTCGAAGCCACGTCCAGCTGGTCCAAACGTTTGGCGAGCTCTTCCGTACGCGGAAAATGTATCGGAAGCGGTCAGCCGTCTACTCACCCCACTTAGGGTTGGAGTTTCGCATAGGCCAGAAGCATCCGTTAGGCGCCGGTTCATGAGGCCGAAGGACCCACTGCCACGACAGGAAACGGCTGGAGTCAGTTACCGGATCTGGTGTAGTTGTGGACAAGGCAAATACGTCGGAAAAACCGGGAGATTACTCCGGACGCGAATGGCCGGACATGCAGCGGTGGTGAGGAAGAAAGACGCCAACTCCCAGGTTGCAGCTCACTCAATGGGACCCAGCCATATTTTAAAGTTTGACGAGGCCGAACTCCTCGCAAGAGGTGACAACCACGTGAGCCGCGAGCTGCTCGAGTCATGGTTCTCAGGCCACCAGTCCATCAAAAAGGCCCAATAATTTGGCGTTCCCATACGTTGCACTGAGAAATTTCCTGAGCAAGAGAATCAGTCACGCAGATAGGACTGCATGCAACAAATCTGACGACAGCGGGGATAATTGTCGCACAATTATCAAACCCGCATCCGACGCGGACAAGAACGCTGTGGCAATTAATGAGCAGTCACCGCACCAATTAAGACCTCAAGCGGTGGCTACAGGAACTGACAATTATAGTACTTATGCGAGGGACCACTATGAACTATAAATACCGTGCAATCTGTGCATGTATTACCCCTTATCTGCGCATGTCTCAGACTTGTTTACGGTTACATATGACTAAGGATTTCCGATGAAACCCGAAACGTCAGATTAATAAACCTCTAGTTTCAGTGATCGCTTATTCTTCTTTTTTTTATTCGTCTGAATTACAGAGGTTTTGGAATTTGCATCTAAGTTTCGTCTTGCACGTGGGAAACAAATTTAACCTTGCGCAGTTAACGAGTTAGACTCCGTGAAACCTGCTTCCAAACTGTTCCGTCGTCGGTCGTCCTCTATAGGAGGTCATGAAATCCTCCCATTGCTGAATGAAGATAAAAGCTTCGTGCTCGATGTGTCTTAGCGGTCTGAATTGTTTAGTGCATTCTTTACAAAGCATCTTACGGTGGAATCTTAACGATTCCCGTCGTTTCAGCCACACTTAGTCAATATTATCAGGACCATTGATTAATCAGTAGAGGTTATTCGTCAGCACTTTGTTCGTCTTTAATCTCGCTTTTTTTTTACACAGACGGTATTCAAAACTCACTTACTAAGAGATTGTCGAGATTCCATCGATTGTTTAGTAATATATTCTCAGCCTATCTTTTATAACGTTTTATATCCTCACTCATTTAAGCCATCCATTATTCTTCCAGTCTTCACGTCAGAGTCTCGTTGGAATGTCGATAATTATCAAGGCGTTCACGAAACCTTGACTCTAGCAAAACTTCTTGAAATATATAGTTCTTATCTCATTGTTGACCTTTGCACAGCAAGTAAGCTATTAAGGTCCTCACAGAATAGTTTTCTACCAGGAAGATCATGCGAAACCTTTCTTTTAGCTTTTCATAACCTCATCACTTCACTTTGTAATGAACAGCAATCAGTGGTTGTAATCTACTTTGACGTAAGCAAAGCTGTTGACAAGCTATCGCACAGGCATCTTCTAGTGAACCCGAAAGCCCTCGGCATCCGGCCTCCTGTCCTCAAGTTCGTTGGTTTCTAACAGCAGCCAAAAAGTCTTGGTAAACACTAGTTACTTGACACCTCAGTCGATCACGAGCAGCGTTTTTCAAGGCAAGCTTTTAGATTTTTGCCTTTTAATTCTTTGCATAAATGAAATTTTACCAGTACTCAATAACTCGAAAATTTTCATTTATGCCGATGACCTTAGGTGCATTTACTCTGTTCCTATTCACAAGGCCTCTAGTTGCGTTGATAAAGTCAACACAGACTTGCGTACACTACAGTAGTCGCCGCTTATTAAGCCCACCTCGGGCCCGGACTAAATTGGGCTTACTAAGCGGCTGGGCCTTTTACCCGTGGGCTTAATAACCGGCGATTACTGCATCATGCTGGAACGCCACCTGAAAGATGGAGTTTTCTCCATCCAAATAAAGTCTGGAATTTGGAATTTATAATTGTTGGCGCCAGGAAAGCACGTTCTTACAAAATGCTGATAAACGCAGAGAAAATGTACCAATTTGTAATAATGTCAGCAGAAATTGTCCTGATAGAGCAATATTTTGCGATGTTTTTCAGTTAATGGCAGTTGAAAATGCCCACAACAGAAATAGAGGCAGAGTTCAACGTGTCTCCATTTTCAAAAAGTATGTATGCGAAAAAACTGTTTCATAAGTTTTGGTCCCGCAAAGCTTCGCTGACCCATAATCTTCCAGAATAGTTCACTCTGAGAACAATCTATGATAAAATAGTTGGGTCTAAATTACACGAATAAGCACGCATTATCGCCTCATGTGGATCGAATTTCTGCCAAGGCCGCACAAATATGCGGTTTATATCGCATAATTTTTCCTTCTGAAAATGAATTTAAAACTTTACCGCATGTTTGTACTCCCCACCCTAGAATAATACTGTCCTTTCTTTGTCCTTATGAATGCGATTGAACGCAGTAAGATTGGAAAGGTTCGGAGAGTTTTCACTCGTAAACCATTTTCACTTTCCGGACACAGTATTTCTATTGCGCATAGATGTCAATTAGCGAACGTTAAATTTCTGTTGATAAGAAGACTTGAATTCGGTACATGCTTCCTCTTTTGCATTAACTATAGCCCTAATCTCCCACAAATAAGTGCTCTTACTCCTGTAAATCGACCTTACGCCACTCGTAACTCCTCTATGATAATTTAACTACCCCTTAGCTCCACATATAACCGTTCTCGTTTTTTGCCTCCGAATATGCTTTCATTCGGAATAGTCTTCCCCTCAAAATTATTTTGTCCTCTACATTACCGTTTTTTAAAGTCTGATTAGGGAACCATTTAAATTTGCAGGAAATGAAGTCGTTTTCATCCCAACCACCCAACTTGTAGAATTCGAAGAGGGTATTCCTGGCATTTGAGCCTCTTCTAAGGCCAGTAAAATGTCTCTTAATATGTTTAAATTTTCCTCTGCAGAGCCAAGCATCATTTTTAAATGCTGCAAACTCTTGTCCGTTTTCCAACCCCGGCGGTGGTCTTCGAGGCCGCTATTGATGATCATCGCGTATTCTTACATAATCACCAACTTGTCGGTGGACTCTGTAGCCGGGTAGGTCGCATCTCGGAGACGTTTCCTTGACTTCTACTGTCTCCTTCTTGTTTCGACCCCATCTTATCTCACCGCCATGACGATTTATTATTTTCACCACGAAAATAAACGTTTCGAACCCTCAACACCAGGATCCCATCTAACTGCCTCATATCATACCTTATAAATTCAATGACCGATTGAGGCAGTTTTTTCTCCTACCTTTTTTTGGAAATCGGTGGCTCTCTGAATTCTGCCACCGATAAAGGAGTCCTTTTTTACTACATATTGACTATCATTTTTAAAAGAGTTCGTTATAAGTCGGATCTGACTGTCTATCTTACTACGCATAACATCCCTGCCAGCACACGCCCAAAACTGGGCGGGGGTGACGAAGGGGGATCAGCGTGTATTAAAAGTTGATTGTTAAGGCGTAGTATTATTCCGCAACCCGAAATTTTCAGAATGCTGTAGGCGGAACTTAAAGGCAATCTGACTCATTTTTGACTATTTTTGAACTGAAAGTGTGTTTTTAGGTTACAATCACTTATAAGCAACTGCAACACTCAAAAAGTGATACGCACACGAACTGGCAGAGACTTGCAGACACTGTCTGGGCGTGACTCGACGCAGTCCACATCAGGTCAGGGCTCCCCCCGACCACAGTCAGCCCGCTGGATTTACGCCAGCGATACACCGCCGCCAAAACCAGAAACACCGGGTTCGGTACACAATAAACACTTATTCGGGTGGCTTCCACTTTTACACTCTTCTTGTTGTTTTCATCCTTAGGAATTCAAACAGGACGTAATTAAACGTTGGCACTGCAGCTGTTGCAGGTACAACAGTGTTGACCCCACTGTCTATTCCCAGTCTCAGGCTCCAGCTACACACCGAGCTGGCCAGGAGACTGCTGTGTGAATTGACCAGCTATTGATTCATCTAACGACAACGCATTCCACGCACAGGACCTGCTCTCCAAGAAACAATCACCATCATTTGACACGCAAATGGGTTTTAACGGCTTACAGTTCACAGGCATGACAGTGCTGGTCGTCATGTTGTAGTAACCTCGTAAAGCCACTCAAGTTTCAGCTCAATAGGACTATTGTACTGAGGGAAGTCGAAAACCTGCGTGAACAAATGAAAAATACGCCTACTGAAATGAATGTAGTAAGCATTTATGTATTTTTCAAAATTACACACTGCCAGTGCCTTTTAGCCTCTTAGACTGACTCTCAGACTACCAGTCAGCCACTGCCAACACACATTTAGCCAACTATCGACATTTAACTGCCGTAGTTTTCTCTGCACCATTACTTGTGAACGTAATAATAACACGGTAACTTTTTTCCACTGATGCTGCCATTAGGAACACTACTCGTTAAGGCAAACCCGCGTGGCCAACTGCCGTACTCAAGCAGGTTTTCTTTACACACGGGTTGGTTTAAGCCGCTCGTGAATCAGCGCTGTATTACTCTTCGTAAGAATGTCAACGTCTTCAGGCGACTTAAAAGCTTGTTTCGTACTTTCACGCTACTGCTGCATGATCAACCATCCGCGGCCTCAGAAGCAATCAGTGCACCGCGAATGCAGTAGCTTGTTTATGCTCGTATGACAACTGCATTCACCAAATTCTGCACCTCTTGTGTGTTCATTGCACTTTTATGTAGTTGTCTCTGATGATTATTTTGGATAAGTATCAGAAAAGTCAGGTAACTAAAGGCCAGTACACTCTCCTACTATCGACCTGTTCGTCAATCACAACTGAACTGGGGACGAAGAAGAAAGAATGACAGGTTAGCTGTAGTCACAGGTAAAATTAATCCTAGGGTTGTACGCACGTGTTCGAAACTAAAACTGCATGCAGCCTTTGTACTTATTATACCGTCATATGGCTTAAATGGATAGATAAATCATGTTCAACAACTGAATGTTCAATGATTTTGGTTTTTTTATTATTCCATTCAAATTGTTTATTCGTCTGGAAATATCAGCCTCCGAAAGGAATGCGATCTACATAATGCAGACGAGCGTTGCACGCGATAACAACAATAGAGACTGGAATGGCATTTTCTGGCTCATTAGTCATCATGAGTCGGCCATACCTAACTCCAGGAAGTGCAACACCCGAGGCCCCCCGGTGACTCGAAGTCCAACGCTCTAACCATTGAGCAACGAGCTTGTTGTCTTGCCTGTTAGGTACATTTGAAGGGACTGAGAGTTCCTCTGCCAGAAATGGTACCCAGCACTTGAACTGTCTCACTGTAAGGGCGGCTGCTCTGCATCTGCCTCAAGGTTTCCACATACACACGCTCGCCATGTTTCGAGGAAAAGAAAAAGCAAAACGACCGGAAATGTGCAACACCTGCATTGACGCACAAAAAGCCCGAGCAAGCAACAGTGAACATCCCCGGCGTACTGGTGAATATTGTGTCCTGCTATTTTTGCTACTGAATAAACATCAGTAGCAGTATCAGTATATTGAGGGATATGTAGGGAAAATTCCTTTGAGTGCCCTATTTGTACATATGTACAGTGGTAGCAGAAAATTTGCTTCTCAGACTGTTGGCAAGGCCAGTTGTCCTGTGTCACAGAATGAAAATAGGAGCAGACAGTGAAAAAACTCCTCAGGGATTTTTCGGAAAAAAATTTCGCTCTTGTGGGGGTGATGCGTGGGATTTAGGAGAAAAAAGGGGGTTCCAACGGGGTGGGCATTGCAAAGGTTCCCAGGATCATCACCGTGTGGAAGCCGCGTCCTGATTCTTCCTTGCTGATCAGTAACAATGTACGTTTTCCGTAAAAATAGATAACAATTGCCTCCCGATGAAAAAAAAGTTGTGCACTGTAGCCACCTCTTAACATTTCGAGCCCTCTAGAAAGCACTCGCAAGTTCGAAACTGTTGTGGAGAAACTGTTGTGGGCTATAAAAGAAACTCTGTCTTGAAAGTGTCTTGTCATCAGTTCCCACCGTCAGCTTTTGAAGTCTTCTACTTATGACTTCAAAAGAGACGTTTTTAATATAGCACCCGGTTTACTTGATTGTCGTCATATTCTGCAAACTTTCGCTAAAATATAGTTGTCAAATTAATAATTGCCGTGTAAATAAAATGCAGAGGATTGTCAATCATGCATCTAAGGATGCTTGATGGGTGAATTTATTCCTTCTTTTTAGCGAGTGTTGTATGACCATCGATTTCGATTGAGTCCACCATGTGCTCAAGAGCAGAGATGGTAAATGAAGCGAGATTATAGTGAAATCGACGCACAACGGTCTACCTCACTCGAACCCTCCACTGCATTTAACCGATGAAAAGACCGAAGTCGAGATGACCGAGCAGGCTTTGGGTGGTAGTCGCTTTCTCCAATGCAGCCTGAAACACCGCCTTTGGTTACAGTAGACTTTGCGCGGGTACTACTGCACTCTCTACCCTCACTCATCTGTATTAGGTGTCTGGCCAGACTCTCAGAAGCCAGGGCTTGTACTACTACCACGAGTGTTATTTCTTATACTACTAACTAGGGTGTTTGTCAAATATAGTATTTGCTGGTACTATTACTAACTGTATTGTAAGTCGGAAGTGACGTTGATTAAAGTCAGCACTGACCTCATATCCCCTCGATCTCACCATAAAGTGAATTAGTACTGGCGATAGCACTGGCGCTAACGACGACGCTGAGTAAGCCAGCGCTAGGGCTTCTACTCTTTTATCTCAGCAAGCAGTGTGAATCTTGGTTTCAGCTATTCCGAGTAAGTGCATGTTTGGGGCCCTAAGCATAGCAGAGCTTGCCTTGGTTTCCACCCTCTCAACTCTATCCGTCGGGCTATGTACGTTTTTATTAGGTGCAACTAAAAAACTGCTGCTATAGGTACGTGCCTAATTTGAGTAATCATTCTTACTACGGCCAGTTAATAGTGAACTACAATACAGCTTGTGTGCTTGTTAAAAAGACAGCACACAATATGCACTCCCAAGCTGTGTGAGATAAAGAGATTAACATTTGGGTAACAATAATAAATGGCACAAGTCCTACCATGCCCTTATGTTGTGCAGTCTGCCGTCTATAGAAACTACCTAGAGGCCTAAAACAGTATCTATCCGTAGCCTGGATTT
>JAYGXS010001592.1:0-13108 GCA_036362985.1 Ligula intestinalis
ATGTATGTATGTATGTATGTATGTATGTATGTATGTATGTATGTATGCTGCAAGCCTCGCCCACGGACGCCGACCGTCAACGGAGCATGGGTAGTGCCTCTCAGTCGTTGACTGACTGGTTACCCCTCTCAGGAGGGTGTTGGCCCAGGCTTCATGCAGGGCTGCTCTCACCCTTCTGAGATCCAATGGTCTGTATGCACATGCAACGCCAGTCTTCAGCCAACCACGGTCCCTGCGGCCTGGAAGGCGCTGGCACTTTCTCTCACTTCTGATTCCCTGTTGGTGACTGCGCTCGCGCTCCCACTGGGTTTCAGGCCCCACTGCGGGTGCCCGAAAAGCTAGGCGGTCACTATGCGGTGGGGGAGAGAGTGAGGTCGACCTCGGCGCGTTTCTTCCCTCACTATAATAAATCTGAATGCGTCTGAATCTATCACGGTGCGCAAAAAAGCCGTGGCTTGGAGGGTCTGCCAACTGACGGGAATACTCGGCCCCCTACGTAGCTGCTCCTCCTGTACGTGAGTGTTTGCGTGTGCGTGTGGGAGGAGACGGAGGACTGAGAGTCAGGCTGCAATGGCTCCCTCTTAATGTGGCCTTTATGGCGCTCCCGCGCAGTCGGGAGCATACCTAGCGAGATGGCTGTGTCAAGTGTGCGCGTGCTGAGTGTTTATCGCGCCAGCCATCTACACCCTCCCTCATCCCCGGTCTTATTGACTTTGTCTTTACACCGGAAACGGAGGTGGGAGTGGCGAGCGAGTGGGTAGATTCTGCGCAAGTCTGCCTAAACTCCTGTTTTCCCTCGCGCCAGTTCTCTGCGTTGCTCCTGCTAGCTGTCGCTTGCGTATTGCTTGCCCAGCTCGCCTCTGTGTCAGTTGCGGCTTGCTTCAGCGCTTGCTGCGGCTTGTTGGAGCGCGTGGTGCCCATCGTCGAAATCGACGGGGGAACTGCCATGTATGTATGGTGTTAGTTACCATGCTGGCAACTCAGATACCAGCCTAAAATTCTAGACGTGTATTACGCCGGTAATCTGCCGCTGCTAGACACACCTACGAGGGTTCCGGTCCATCAGTGGGTCCCCCAGCTTTCCCTGTTTGCTTTCAGGTTGATGTATCGCTTTTAGAAGTTCGGTTTTTTTAATTTTCTTACAAATTAATTTGTATTCTCGGTGTATGATAGTATATTCAAGGTCAATGGACACAGACGGAAATGGGATGTGTACACTAGGGTTGAAATCCACCAACCGTTGCGAGGCAACCGCGTAAATTGCACATGTTGCTTTTTTGTTTCCTTAGAAGTTTATTCGTTTTTTCTGCAAATATTAGTGTATGCAAGGTTTATAGGCATGGGTCAATATTTGATGCGTATATTTGGGCCAAACTCCACAATCCACTGTGGGTTAACCGCAAACAGTTGTATAAATTGATGTTTTAATAAACCATACGGGTAGCACACCGATCCCGTTGGTTTCCCGAGGTAAGCAACTTTCGTTTGGGGGGTAGGGGGTCGCAAACAGGCAACCACTTACAAACCCGAGGTCGGTCAGGCTATAATAGCCGAGAGGGACAATATTTCTTGGGGCGTAGCTTGATACAGAACTGCTGTGGGCTTATTTGCCTTCATTCAGCCAAGCATAGCCCTGAAAAGCAAACTGCAATGTCTATTCGCTGGTTCTAATAACACGAGCACCACGGAACTGCTGTAAGGCAAAACTGCAGTTTTAATCCAACCGCCGGCTGGCTTGAAAACAGCAAAAGAACTCAGGAATTTTCTTGCCCCCACTAAACACCCTGGTTTTTGCCATAGAACTGTCCGTCGTAGACCAACTTATCCCGTCGCGATATGCAGTTGGCCATCCTCAGTTAATTATAGACTTGACGGTTCATGTAGTTCACAGATAAGCCCCTCAGTTCTTGAGAATCTCCGCAACAACTCCCCCCGCCCCCAATGACAACAGGGAAGCCCCTTCGAAGCTGCTGTCTCGCAATGGCGTGCGATGCTTAAAGTCTGCCGTCTTTTTCAAACAAACCAGGCTGGAAGCCGACAAAGGGTTCCGCTGCCACATAAAGTCATGTGCGAATAACTGAAGAGAACTCATAATTATCCGATGGCGCTGTTGACTGGTGAATATTCATTGGGTTATTCGCTAGTGCCTGTTCCGTTATCTTTGGCCTGATTTATACCTAGGAATGGGTTTATTTCCGAATAGTCCCAACTCTGACAGGCAGTGCGTTGTGACGCGTCCGCACGCACAAATGAATTCACTTCCACCGTGGGGCCTATAGAAAATCGATCAATGAAAGCGAGCTAAATGCATCTTATATGCTTATCGATTGGTCAATACAGGATTATGTTTTTGGCAAATCCACATGAGTCATTTATTTTGCGATTTTAAAGTCTTTTGAGGAGCTTCCCATCCAATCCAGCGCAAAAGTTAAAGATTATGACTTATCCAAGGCCATAGGAGATCAATGGGACCAGTGTTTTGACAATTAAGCCTCAAAAGTCCATTCGTCTTCCTTTGTACGAGTATTTACAACCGTAATGCGCTCACAGCTAACATAACTGCAGCCGATCTACTCATATGGCCTTGATCATACGGCAAAAGTCGTCTAAATATTTGAACTCATACACCCCTAGGTCCAGTATTCTGTCTTACGAAACCGGTTGTGATAAGGGTTTTGCGGGTGAGAAAAGGGGATAGGCAGTGAGGGAAAGTTGTAGAAGTAATTGAATAGTGTTGAGCCAAATTTGATTTGCGATTTTAATCAGCACAACATCGACGATGCTGTGCAGTTTTATGCTGGAATATTGGGGTATATAAAGCCCACTACTTAAACTACATTTGCCGACCAAAACTCTCCCCAGGAAGTAAGGAAAGTTTTCATAAAGCACAAAGTAAGTTATAAAAAGGAAATATGTCCCTATCAGCTTTCCAAGAACAACCACACAACAGAATGTCAAACTATGCTGCCAATGTGAAGCTGTTGAAAATGATCATCGATCGCAATACAAAACGGCATACATGTCAACCAAATTCCTTTTGTGGAGTTAGTTTGACAAAAGGGATTTTGTGGAACTTCCGGGCAACGGAAGTTCTATAAGCAGCAGCTTCAGCTTCCTTGCAAAGTGCATTAGGGCTGGTTGGTCGGGAGCGGAGTGTTTTTGTTTTCGACTACCGGAAAGTTGGCTCGCTCCTCACCTTCTTAAATTATGTATTTCTGCGCGCGTGCCGATTGTTTCAGTACATCCACGCCCTTAAGGTTTATCCAACTAGAGGGTTGTGTTTTGTTTCGCAAAACTACCATGTTTGCTTCTACCCGGAAGAGGAGGAGGAGGAGGAGGAGAATAATGAGTACAATTTTTCTCCTATTTACGCATGAAAGTAGGTTCCGTATTTGCATAGAAGGTGTTTCAGTATGCCAGCGTATCTGGTACATTACCGGCACGGAAGCATGGATTACTTATATGTGTTCCCCTAACAGTACAAGAGAACAGGGACGTCCCAACTCAGGTAATAAAGCTAGCGCTGCGTACACGTGCAAACAGGAACTAATTCCCACAGTGGGAATTTATTGAAAATCGATCAATTAAAGCGAACTAAACGCACACCATATGCTTACCTATCGGTAAACACTGATTTTAAATGTAAACGTACGTGTCCGGGCGAAAGTAAAGAAATTTGTCGATGCGGTTTTATGCACGGGGCACGATAACCCACATTAAATAGTTTGGGAGTATATTTTCGGCAAATCCACAGGAGTAGTTGTCTGATTGTAAAGTCTGTTGAGCAGTAAAGGCCAATTTTTTATCCGATCTGGGGTATAATTTAAAGTTTGTAATTTATCCATGGCCAAGAGACATCATCAGGGCTGGTGCTTCGCCACTTTAGCATTGCAGGTCGATACTTCTTCCTTTGTACGAGTATTTACAATCGTATTCAACTCTCAACTAACATAACTGCAGCCGATCCATCCATTTGGCCTTCACCATACTAAACCCAGGACATAGGGGGGGGCAGGTAGCTTAAAGCACAAAATGATTAAGAAAAAGGCTTTGAACAAAAAAACAACGGAATGTCAAAATATACTACCAACGAAACTGAGAAGCTATTAACAACGACCCTAAGCCTCACTACAAATCGCAAACTTGTCAGCCAAATACTTGGCCATATATCTTCAGTAATGTACAGCCGACAGCAGGGATGATGCGGAACTTCGTCGCCGTGCAAACTCCAGAAAGCGGAAGTAATATAAGCAGCAGCAGCAGCTTCGTTGCAAAATACTGTCGGACTGGTCGGTCAGGAGTGGACTGTTTTTTGACTACCTGAAAGTTGGCTCGCTCCTCATCCCGTTTAATTATGCCTCATTGCACGCGCCGATTGCTGCAGTACATCCACGCCCTTACCGCTTATCTAACTTGAACGTGAGTACAAATTTTCGACTGGTTAGATTCCAAACAGCCAATTTCTGACAGTTAGTGCGCTGTGACGCGTTGGCGCGCACAAATGAATTCATTCCCCCAATGGGATTTCTAGAAAATCGATAAATGAAAGCGAGATAAATGTACCTCATATGCTCATCGATTGGTAAACGCGGGTGTTAAATGCAAGCGTACGTCCCCGGGGGGGGAGGGGATACGGAAATATTTTGATACGGTTTTATGTACGGTGAACACACTAGTGTACATTAAAATAGCTCGGGATTATGTTTTTGGCAAATCCACACGATTATTTTTTCCCCTTTCCCTCGATAATTGAGTATTTTTTTTCGACTACCGGAAAGTTGACTCGCTCTTCACCCCCTTAAATTATGCATATCTGCGCCCGCCAATCGTTTCAGTGCATCCACGCCGCGTTTACAGCTTATCCAAGTAGACGGCTGTCTTTTGTTTCGCATAAATACCTGCGACTACATGTTTGCTTTTGCCCAGTCGTACAGTTCCCCAAGGAGTACGACGAAAATAAGTGCAAAATTTCGACCTAGGAATTAGTTGGTTTCCGAACAGCCCAAATTCTGACAGGTACTGCGTTGTAGAAAATCGATAAATAAAAGCGAGATAAATTCACCTTATGTGCTTATTGATTGGTCAACACAGGTGTTAAATGCAAGCGTACGCCCCCGGGGAGGGGGATGCGGAAATATTTCGATACGGTTTAATGTACGGTGGACACACTATTGCACATTAAAATAGTTCGGAATAAGGTTTTTGGCAAATCCACACAATTATTTTTTGCCCCCTCTGCCCCCCGAAAGTTGAGTTTCTTTTTCGACTACCGGAAAGTTGGCTCGTTCTTCACCCCATTCAATTATGCATCTCTGCGCGCGCCGATTGTTTCGGTGCATTTACGTCCCTACGGCTTATTCAGCTCGAGGGTAGCTTTTGTTTCGACCACATGTTTGCTTCTACCCAGTTGATTCGTTGTCAGATGAGGGGGAGGGGAAAACACAATGAGTACAAATTTTCGCCCATTTACGCATAAAAGCAGTTTCTTTATTGCCATAGAAGGTGTTTCAATAGGCCAGCGCTTCTACTATTCTACCGCAAAGCAAATTTGTTGACGATTACTTATATCTGGTCCCCTGACAGTAAAAGAGAACACGGACGCCCTGGCCCAAGTAATTACACTGGAAACACGCATAAATCCACGATGGGTTAATATTTGCGTCCCCTAATCTTTGAAGGAGTTGGAACCATCTTTTTAAACGTTAAGATACCATTTTATCAAATATAAAATTTGAACAAGGCGTAATATGCTATTGAACAAGCACAAGAAACGTTAGCTTGCTTTACCCTCTCCCTGATTTCTCTTGTTTTATGCTTTGACGCAGCGTAGGTGGGAAGCTTACTGGTATGACCCACTAAGCAGAACAGGGGAATAAGGAAGCCCCGCCCACGTAACAAAGGTGCCCCTTCGCACGATTCCAGGCACAGTTAAGAGTCCAGCGTCCTACCCCTAACACTGATCCCTGAGCTTAACTCTGACTCTACCCTTAACGTCTAACCTTAGGAAGATCAAAAATCCATAGGAGAAATATATGAGTATTAGGGTTTCATTTTGGACAGTGTACTTTTTACAGATGTTCGGAGAGAAGTTCAATCAAAAACTGACATCCTAGCGCGACTAAAATATTATGTTGTATGTTAATAAATATTAAAATCCTACTGAAGTGTGCTTTTCGAATCTATAACGCACTTTGGTGACTAGTTCGTTTGCTGTGCTTAGTAACCAGTACATAGATCAGCTTGCTTCCCTGAATTCTCTTATTGTATGGTTTAAGGTAGTTAGTTAGCCAGCAAGGTTTGTTTTGTATGGCCCCACCAAACAGGACACGCAATAGTAACGTCCCATTCAGGCAATAAAGCTGACCCCACGCATGCCTCCAGACAGATTTAGTATTCCGGTGGCCAACCTATTACACAGTGGCCTCTTTTTTAACACTAATCCTACGACTAACCCCTACCGTAAGTTTAACCCTAAATTTAACCTTGATTTAACTTGACACTAGCCTTAGCCCTAACATTAATACTGACTCCCTCTCTCCCCCCATACCATTTGGTGCAAAGACATCTGCATTACAGGCGTTCCTTGCTCTCTTGTCCTTCTTAGAGAGGGGAGGAGGCATACTAACCACCTTTACGGAAAGATAGAGCTAAATAAATGGTCAAGTGTGCATACAGATTGAGAGATTAAGTCCTCCGGAAGGAGTGAAGATGGGGGGCGCATTTGTGATTGGTGGCTTCAGGTCGGTGGGTTGAGGCTGAGGAGGACAGAAAAGGAAGAATTGCACCCACGTTTAGCAGGGTGCGCAAGGACTTCATTTTCTAGGTTTTTTTCTTTTCTCTATGCGTGAAATCAGTTTGTTTTCACCTTCCGTACTCCTGACCCAACATTAATCACAAACCCTAGAAGGGACCCCACATTTAACGCTGCTCCTATCCCAAACAGTAAACTCTTACCCGCTCACATAATGCTTACCATAAAGGTACTCTTATACCCCCTAGAATTCGGCACAATTTGGTCTATATTGCGTTCGGTTGTAGGTCTTTTGTTCGGCTTTGTAGGGCCATAAAGTTATCCTTATTGCGTGACTGCCTTTTTTGACACATGATCCCTCCCCTTCCCTCCCACGTGACTCTCGTCGTTAAGCGCGCATAATGTAATTGCATTTCGGGTGGGATTTTTCGGGCTTTGCAAGCTTCCCGTAGATTGCTGTGGCCCAGCTAGCCCCTGCGTTCTGCGGTCATTTACTTCAGCCTTCTTTGGTTCAGCAGAGCTAATGTAGCTTTAGTGTCAACGTGTCCGTTGAGCGCACTTTTCGAAATTTCGCGCACAAGGCGTGCATAGGAACGTCTGCCAACAACTCTTCAGTTTTTTTAATCAGCCGCCACTTCAAGCTTCGCGTATGCTACGTTACTCGACTAGCGTCAAACTTCAACCAAATCAGCGTGGGAACAAGCCTCCAGGGTGAGATTAAGTAATACTGATTTGACCTCCAGAGTTGCAAGTTGTGAAACGTCCCAGTCCAAATCTGCGTAGTGCCGTTGCGATCACACACACGCTGATCGCGTGAGCCTCCGTGGCATCACCTGCTTTCTTCCTTTTACTGTCGAGAGTATTGTAACTTGTCTGTGGGTTTGCGCCAAACGGTCTTGAGGGAATTGAATCACGTTATCAAGGAAGTTCAAAGAGAGGACGGATAGGCCCTTTCTGGCTTATCGGCCGTAAGCAGCCAGCCATAACCAACGCCAAATTTCGGAAGCCCGAGGCGTGACCTCCTGGTTAGAAATCCAAGGCCCTCACCACTGCACGACGAACTCGCTGCCCTGCCGTTAACCATTCGCCGGCCGTTGAGAGCCTTCGAAGTCCCATGCAATCTACCTGAAATTACGGAGTTATGAGTGGTTGACACAAACACCAGGGAAGCGTGGAGATGGTTCTCCAAAGCCTCGCTTCCGTATTTTCCACTGAATGAACCGCAAGAGCTGACAATAATGACCTGCCCTGCTGCAGCCAGAATCAGATAAAGCCGAGAATTTACAAGTAATTCTGCTATTGATAGTTCACCGGAATAATTTTTTTAATTTGCTGACATTTTGGACAGCTGGGCAGGCTGTCCTTTGTCGAAGCGTATACTGGCTTTATCGATCGGCAGTTCATGTTGGCCTTGGGCTAACCGATTTTTCTTCGCATGCTACTTGGCCCTCCATGTGTAGATTTTGGCATAGCTTTGCGGTAGTTGATGTTCTGTTCCATCCTCACGGTAGAGGATGCTGGTAATCCTACTCCCTCTTACGATGGTTTTGGCACAGGGCCGTCTTCCTATGTAAATCCTGGCTTCTTTTGACCGTGTCCTGTCCTTCATTTACGCAATGGCGAAGGACTTTGTAGGTCACGCCCCGCCCCGCCCCTCTTCCTCCTCCTCCTCCTCCTTTCCTCCTCCAGTCAATCGTTGTCATCGGGGGGGGGGGGGGGGGTTTAGATCCCAAACGTACTTCTCAGTCTTCCGGCTTTTTTGTTAGGAATAATGAATTCAATTATTAATGTCAGCAGACGTTATGCGGAAGCAGTTCTTCTTTTCGAATACCTATGCTTTCGTGACGTGTGGCAGTTCTGCTGGTGTTTTTTTTGCACAAGGTCAATAACAAGAACAGCAGTGCAGTACATGAGCCCTATCCAGTCATATAAACAGCCCAAGGAATATCAACCAGTATTCACGCGACATGCATACAGCGCTAGTTGAGCATGCATCTATCTCCCTCATCGGAGTGAAGTGGCGTACGTGGCACACTTATAAGACAAATGCGCCGTTGCGTCAAGTGATCAGTTTTCGTGCCTGCCACCGGCCTGGCAGCGAAAATAACGAGGGTATGATCGGGTGCGGATCCCGGTCTGAGACGGGCCTATTAGTAGAAGCCTGCTTTGTGCGAGATAAGTGACCGGATCGCGCTATTTGGCTTTGTCTGTCATTGCGTGGGACAGCAACACAAGTCAGACTCCCAACCGCTCATTGTTTAACCCTTTGGACAGTGGAAGGACTCTTGCGGTAACCGACCACCATTCAGCATTCTGTTGGGGTAGGTCTCTCTCTCCCCCCCCCCCCCCCCCCGATGAGAACGCTTAGCATCCGTGGACGCAGCTGCTCCCCGGACGTGATATTTTGTTTCCTATAAAGAGATCGATGCTAACGTATTCGACCTTTTCCAGCCCACACAACCAGCTGCTGTGCTGTCAGTTTAATCACTTGCTTCTTTCATTTTATTTTTCAGGATCTTGACGACAACAATTCGCAGGGTGTCACCAGGTAGGCAAAAACAGTCTTAACTGGATCTATCCAACCATCAGCGTCACCGTCAACTCGCTCGTTCTCTCTTTTCTGCGCATTTTTTTCTGTTGCCTTGTAGATCAGCAAAGAGTTTTTACCAGTCCATTGACAGCGCGCCGGAGCACCGATGGAACAAGAAGACTCTGCCTTTGGTCAGCGACCTGGTATGTGCTCTTTTTTCTTCTTCTCATTCTTCTCGTTCCTCATGCTTCCTGTTATAGTCCTATCATGAAATAAGTTTATCCCGGGCAAAGCCCATTAAGGTTTCCGTTTTATCTAGACCGCGGCAGCCCTGTGGCTGGTAAGTTAAACGAAAAACAACAGCGTAGCATACAAAGACAGTGGAGGTTTGTCGGAATGCAGGCATTAAACATGCATGTCTGGTATGAGTCAGTCGCGCGACGTGTGCGTCCGTAGGCAAGTTTATTCATGAACCCAGCTGGTGGTCATGTTTGGCTGGATGAGGACAGAGAAAAATCGGCACCAGTAGTTTATTTAGTGCACCTCATATACCCCTGGTCCCAGCATTTTTTTCCTAGGGAAACGGTGGTTATCGAGATTTTATGGGTGTACAATTAGGATAGGCAGTGGAATATACCTGAATAACTGCTGCATACATTTTGTTTTATTTTATTTAGAAATGTTGTTGATTTATATCTATAGATTTTCCTAATCTGTATTAGCGTTTAACGTGTGGCGAAAAAACCCAATTATCAAAGTGCAGGTTCCTTGGAATTCCTGAAAAATAGAGATGGTGGTTAGGAGGTCTTCAACTTAAACTTACCTGAGGTCCGTCTTACCGTTACGCAGTTAAATTAGTATAGTCCGCGAAGCAAAGCGCCATTCAAACCTTGAACTTACATGTGGAACAACTTGCTCCCAGTAGCCGTGGGAAACAAATTTAACTAAATTTTTTCACCTTCAACTTACTTCTACAAATTTCCTTCATTGTCTATCCTATTTCCTCACCCGCAAAACCCGCATAACCACCGTTTTTGTAGGACAAAATGTTGGGACTGGGGTACATGAGGTGCGCAACTTAAAATACTTTTGCCAAAAAAATCATAAAAATGGGTGTCTTGTCAATTCTTTTGTCAAGCACCTGGAGCTCAGAATACATGCTCCTTTCTTCTACATGCATATAAATTAACTCAAGAATGGACGCATACCGATCAATTTGGGTGGGGTGGGGTCATTAACTGGACAGACCGGATACGTTCTTCGGGAAATAGAATTTACTTCGTGAATCTTCAAGAATGGGGCCTCCAACTCCTCATCAGAAACATAGTAAAGTAGAAGTGCCAAAACAGCTAACATCGTGAAATTCTCAGACAAGCACAGATGTGCAGACAGCCATGGGGGGGGGGGCATATAGCATGCTGTTGTGACTGGCGGTGATGGGATCAGACGTTTTGAATCTCATGTGTGACTCACTGGGCCAGTAGACTGATGCCGTGTGTATCACCCCGTTCCGATTGGTTGAAAGAGCGGTTTATATCAGGAGCTATTGATACTCGTTAATGAACATTAATCAACCGCTGACGGAACTCACTTACCCCGCTCTGCTCTGGGCCGCATTGCGGGGCCCTGGCAACGAGCTCGTGACTCAGAGCCTTGAGCGTTAGACTCTGATCTAAAAGGTCGCGATTTCGAGTGCACTCGGGTGGTGCACTACTTGGGTTTCTTCGTGGCTGTCTGATGATGGCTAATAAGCCAGAAATGGCCATTCCAGTCTCTCTTCCCTTGTCTTGGCCGGCAATACTATTTGCTTATACGACTATCTACTACTAGAAATGAGTCTAAAGGCAGAACAAGATAAGTGAGTTCCGTTAGCGGTCGGTGAACGTCCATCAGTGAGTGTCAAAAAAAGAGATATTTTGGTAAACAGCGGATTTGGTAGTACTGCTGACGCCATCCAATCGTCACTGATGTTCAATCAGCAAACACCAAGGCAACAAAATCTGATCCGCTGAGGTGCTCAATTTCCGCCAAAGTGCAAAGGGCAGTAATTCCATCCGTTCAAAAAAGGATGGAAGAGTCGTTCAAAGGTGCCTCTTCCACGCTGAAAGTCCGCATTTAGTCCATTTAATCAATAAAAATATTCAACTGTTGAGCTTCTGCTTTTTTCTGCTCTTAAATTCGCCACAACTTCGCTTGGCTTAACACAGTCACTGTTTATCGGATAGAATCACGCCTGCTGTCATTGTGTTCCTTTTTTAACTCACTTCAACATTTCAGTCTATTGAACTATCTAGGCGATAAATGCTTATGTAGAGGCCAAACTAATTCCCGTGTTTTCCATCTTTTTCTCCTACACAGGTTCTTCAGGTAAGCAGACTCTCTGGAAACAAATCCCACATCTATCATGCGTTCCTTCTTTGACTTTTGCAATCAACAATACTGTGGTGGGTGGGGAGTATGTCACAATTGCATGACACAGTTGGTTTTCAGCTCGATTTCTCGATACTCATTTACTGGTAATCTGGGTGATGGACATGGTGAGCGTAAATGAGTTTTTATCCTCTTCCGCAAGTGGAAGTTGGTTCACGATCTTCTACAAGAACTGCGGGGCTTCCAGTTTTAGGCTGTCTCAGTCACTTTTTGAGGACTTCTTGCAGGGGATTAAGTAAGTTAAATCCTAGCAACTGCGATCTTCAGAACATGGTTCCTTAGGCGAGAAGAAGTCGGTGGAGGCCAGAATGTTAAGAATGGCGTATTCTGCACAGAAGGATAGACGGATCTATGGAAAGAGTGTTCGCTCTCGGATGACTGCAGTCCGACTGTGAGGATGTCAATTCCAGAGTGACGAGAGCGTCGGAAATCACTGGAATGCCGGCGCATGCTTTGTTACGGCACACAATCACGCGGCTTATGTCTAGACTAGCGGTCGTGGCGCAGCCTTGAGATGGGTGAAGGTTGACGTGGGCGCGCGGCCACGATGAGGCGTCGGTCAGCGAAAGTTCGCGCCTGACCCGAGACGGCAGTGGGCACGCAGGCCTTGCAGGCCGAAGGCGCCGTGTGTCAGCGGCTGATCTTGGGTTCCAAGTGGCTGCTAGGGGCCACGTCAGACTCAATGGATCGATAGAGAGAGAGAGAGAGGGAGGGAGGGATGAGGACCAATGGTAAGTGTGTACATGAATCTCAAAAATGCATGCTCGATGACCCTACGAAACCGGGCTGTGAATAAACGTATCTTTGGCAACAAGCCCCGTTCGCTTACCATGCATTCCTTCTTTGACTTTTAAAATAAACAATACTTTTGTGAAGGGTGGGGAGTTTGAAACAATTTCATGAGACAAATGGCTTTCAGCTCGATCTCACTAAGTTCATCCGCTAGTGGGCTGGGTGATGGAGATGGTGACTGTTATAACCTTGGCTGTGAACCTGCGTCGACACTGGCTATATTCCCCAGTCCTAAGGAAGGCAGACAAGATAGCAGATAGTATTAACTGTCATTATTTCCGCTTGAACATCAGCTCTGTCGGTTTCGTCTAGGACAACAGAGTCTCGTGTCACTAGCAGCAGCAGCAGAATGCCACCTCCAGTGGTGGCACCGTATTGATTGACCAACGACATTTGTTCCCGATTGGGCCCTCTGCAGGCAGCCATCATAAGGTGTCCTCAGGATGACACGTCACGCCACTGTTACGTGCGTATATGTATGCGTCCTTTCGTACCTCCTTGTCAGGCGTGACCACATAACCCAGCCGACTGCTGTCCTTGCGTCCTCGCGTGGCAGCCCTTGAAGGCTGTGCGTCTTGTCCCGTTCTGCCTGCCTGCCTCCGCTG
>JAYGXS010001594.1:0-13102 GCA_036362985.1 Ligula intestinalis
TAGAAGAAGCTATCTTTGATTTAAAAATATTCAGTGGGATAAGAGCCTGAATATTTTCTGTAAGACATTGCAATAGGTCCTGGAAGAAGTTGGTATCGTTAGTTGAAAGTATGCTTTGCCAATCTAGGGTACTAATGAAATCATTTATTAATTCATGGTTCCCGTTACCAAAGTCGAGGTTATTGCATTTTACCTCGGGCTTTTTAGAAAGAGAGACTGGAAAACAACAATGAATTAAGGCGTGGTCAACTGTGGAAATATCACGATGAAAATTCATAAAAGAGGGTGGACATTATTTGTAAAAATTAAATCTAATATGTTGTCAGTTCTGGTCACTGAACTGACCAGTTGTGACATGTTTGAAAAGTTAATTGTGTCAACCAATTTCTGAAATCTTTGTTGACAGGTATTTGCATGCCAGTCAATGTCTGGCAGATTCTAATTACCTACAATTATTCTGACATTACATTGAGTCCCTGCAACTTTTTCAAACATTTCACACACCTGCACTACATTACTAGAGTTACAAGGGGTTTGAAGACACACCCAATTATCACTTTTCATTGTGTAGCAGGATGACTGAAAAAAGAAAAAATTTCCAGAAAATGACGAAATGCTCAGGTGATACGGGTAATGTACAAAGGATGATTGAATATAAAGAAGGCAATTACCGCCACGCTTTTCAATGCGGTCTTGGCTGTACAAACTATAATTATCTATGGCGAGTGTCGAGTCAGAAATAAGAGAGTGTGTCAAAGATTCAGTGACACAATGCGCACCCGGATCAAGCTAAATTGCTACTGTTTTAAGTTCTGTTATCTTATTAACAACTGATCTCACCTTGAGTGAGACTATACTGAGCGTGTCCTTCAGATGCAGGTTACGCTCGTCAGTATTTATAAAAAAGGAAAACTTTGTGGTGGAAAGGGAAACGGCATGGGAGAAACAAAAGGCGGAAAGCAAACTGGCCCTGGTCTACAGTTTGTCAAGATATTATTATCAAATGAACGGTGCATATTGTAGAAAGGCATATAAGAGGGGGATCCATAGAAAGGACGGCTGAAGTTTGGCATGGGAAAACCAGGATTGGGCATAAAAATAGGATTTTAAGGCATTATATCATAATATGACGGAAAATTAGCCTTCGAAAATTGCATGATTGGTTTTGAAAAACGGTTAATTTTATAAGCTGGCTGAATTATTTGGGGATGTTGATGAGGTTTGGGGATATGAAAAATGCTAGCTTGAACGGTTGGGTCTTTGTTAGATACTGGGTTGTTATCGGTTATCATATTGCCGAATTTGAAAACTAACGTGATTTATTAGGGGCATTCGTAGGTTTATCGGAATTAAAAGCTATCACAGACGTGGTTGGCTTAAAGGGAGAACGACTTGATGAGGCTACAATTTCACTCGAATCACGAGTAAGGGGAGTTGGAGAAGTTTCAGGGGAAACTGACATTGATCCAGAGGGATGTGGGCTTACCTGAGCGGGAGGACCAGACTCAGAGACAACTTTTGGTTTTGTTGAAGCAGGGCTAGTGTTCTCATTCGCCACTTTGGATAAAGCCCGACGCTCTATTGGCGTTTAATCCCTGCATACGTTAAGTTTATGTTCGTTTGAATAGTTGGATGACCACTCAAGCTGAGAGAATATAAGGTCTACTTCTATCCCCGAAGAAAGTTTTACGAGAATCAGCGGGGTTTTACTTCGGGATGAGAGTCTTTTAGTTTCTGCAACTTAAAAATTAAAGCCACAAGAGTAAAGAAACTGAACAGCAACATCTACAGGTTGTTTAGCTTTTGAAGCATTTTTCAAAAGAAAATTAAAATTCCTTTTTTGCCGATCACGGGACTCAGTGGACAACATATTGACGAAAGGCTCTAGTTTCTCACATTGCTGAGAAGTGAGCGTAGATACCTTTCCATCAAAGGTGGCACTAAGGACCGTAAACAGACAATCGTATTGGTTATTGAACTTACTAAATTTGTCTAAAACATCAAGAGCAAGTTTCTTCATGCTTAAGATGGGTTTATCGTTAGGAGGATTGTTATTGCGGGTTAATTTACGTCTTAGTTGTGGCTTAGGGATCATATTGAATAGGAAGTGAGTGATCGGATATGTTCTGAGCAAATTTATGCACAATTTTTCGATAGAAAATTTGAATAACCGAATAGGCTACGCCGGATGAAAATCATCTCAAATGGTATATCAATAACAATTAATTTTGTATTTCATGCCCAATGGGCCTCATCAAGCGAGAAATACAAACTATTTCTTGCTGTAAATTGATATATTACAAAATTTTCCGATATTATTCAGTATTTACGCAAAATATTACTTGCTTTTTACGTGAATCTACCGGAACTAGGATGAGGCTATGTCGGGTGAAACAGTATAAAAGTGCATATTTGGACCTATCGGTAAAAAAGACAACTACTGGTATGTGCAGTTGCTAAAGGGTTAGATAAACAAATAAATAACAACAATTAAGCTAGTAACTTCAGCAATTAACGGATGAAATCTGATAAAAATATCTATTTCACTTAGCTTTGAAAGATAAGTTGTGCGCCCTGACAGTGATTTTGTTGCGAACCTGTTGGTTTGAGGAAGTTGCGTTTCAGTAGAAATTGGTTGGAAAACAAAATCTTCTTGAATTCCAACTTCAAACGATCTTTCACGCGAGAAAAATAATTCCAGAGACGCAGAAAGAGTAATACAAACTATTTCTTGCTGGAAATTGATATATTGCCAAATTTTCAGATCTTATTCAATATTGACGCAATAGATTACTTGCTTTATTCGTGAATCTACCGGAACTAGGCTGAGGCTATGTCGGGTGAAACAGTAAACAACTGTATATTTTCACCTAGCGGTAAAAAAGACAACTGGAGGTATGTGCAGTTGCTAAAGAGTTAAAGATACAAATAAATATCAACAATTAAGCTAATAACTTCAGCAAGGAACGATGAAATCTGACAAAAATATCTATTTCACTTAGCTTTGAAAGATAATTTGTGCGCCTTGACAGTGATTTTGTTGCGAGTCTGTTGGTTTGAAGAAGTTGCGTTTCAGTAGAAATTGGTTGAAGCGCAAATTCTTCTTGAATTCCAACTTTAAACGATCTTCAACGCGAGAAAAAATAATTACAGAGACGCGGAAAGAAATTCTACACGTAGGGTTTCAGCCACAATGTCCTAGGCCGTAATTGAAGGGGGATATCGATGTAAAACTGTCCTAAGAGGAGCGTGGCAAATATCGACTCTGATCTTGTAGGGTATCTTCCAACAAACTTGAACATGTGCAGGAATGTGGCTTCCTATTGCGGACCGACAAGTTTCAATTCCTCCTAGAGTCCGTTAAATACATTGGATTCATCTTTGACGCCACTGGTGGCCATCCAGATCCCGACAAAATTAATGTCATGCAACTGATGCCTGCCCCCAAGGATTTGTCACAACTTCGATCGGTTCTTGGCCTGATCAGCTACTATAGCGCCTATCTACCATTGCTGCACGACTTACGAGCCCCACTCAACCGTGTACTGCAGAAGGATGCTCCCTGATGCTGGTCTTCCGACTGTGAAAAGGTTTTTGTCGAACTGAAGTCAATGCTGAGTTAAGATCTGCTGCTCACACTCTATGACCCGACATTGCCGATCATCGTTGCTGCATACACTTCCAATCATGGCGTTGGTGCCCTTATTTCGCACACCTTCCCCGACGGGTCCGAAAAGGCGATCATGCACGCATCACGAACTTTAACCCCTGCCTAGAAGAACTATGGCCAAATCGAGAAAGAAGCCTTAGCCATCATATTTGCTATGAAGAAGTTCCACAAGCTGCTGCATGGACGTCATTTCACTCTGTTGCCCACCCATAAACCGTTACTGAAGACGGACATCCCAGTCTATTTAGCCAGCCGAATTCAACGATGGGCAGCCATTTTCCTCGGTTACGATTATGATATCTGCTACTGTTGCACTACTGACTTGGGCCAGGCTAACGCTCTTTCTCGTCTCATCTGTAATCATCAGGAACCCGAGGAAGATACTGTGATTGCTGCTATTTCGATAGAGAATGAGTGCACCGTCGGCTGTCGGACGCCATTATAGGCATTCCTGAAAGGGTCAACGCACACGCTAATCCTTCTACCCGGATATCTGGTAATATACCCGTTGATGTCAGTACACCCGTTATCCCTGACTCCCAAATGTCTATTCGTAGGCCCATAAACATCAGTTCACCCGTTAGCCCATCCCTCTCGATGTCGGTACCTGCAAGCCCCGCCGTTCCACCATCTACTGCGATTACACCTACACTAAATACATTCTCTGTCCAAAGATCGATAAAGTTCGTTGCCTTTAACTCTACAACAAGCTCATCAATAATGTCGCACACACCGTCGAAAGCGTTTAGGCAGACCGCTCCCCCACCACAACCTAGCTCCTCCCTTGACACATCGAATCATGTTATTTCCCCGTATAATGCGTTATTAAACACGTCGGGCCCGAACCACGAAAAATTTAATTTGCATGGCATTAACCCGAACTGGTATAGTTTTAAATCTAATCGAGATTAACTGATTAGGACCACTAGTCCTTACGCAAACGGTCCCAGCAAAAATTTTATGCCACCGTTTCCCCCTATTTGTTCCTTTACCTACCCTCATCCACCCAAACCCGCAAATTTCTACATGCCTTCTAGCCTCCCCGTATTCCTCCCAAATGTCCCAGAAGCTTATTTTGGTCTATTCCCTCCTCATTTTCCCACGCTAAAAAGTGAGGACTCTACACATATCATACCTTATCAGCCATCCATTATTGGCTTCCCATATACAAATAGCTCCATACCCGTCAGTACTTATTCCCCAAATAACAATGGCCTACAAATTGCCCACCCACCTTTAAATTCTTTTTTATGAAAACCGATAGCCATAATCCCGCCACTCGAAACACATTTGATGTCAAAGCGCTTAATGCCAGGTCCGTTAAAAATAAAATGGCTCAATTTCCAGCTATTGCTTCCGAGATGATGCCTGATGTTATATGCATAACAGAATCTTGGACCCATCCACTCATTTCTGGATCCTCCCTTATCATAGACAAGTATGATCTCTATCGTCATGATCGCATAAATAAGCGTGGTGGTGGTTGTCTTTTCCATATAAGAACGTCATTTAGGCACTTGTCGTCGAATTTTCCTGTCGCCTCGGCAAAAGGTGATTGTGGGATGTGTATATTATCCTCCTAACTCTTCATCTAAAGAAGATGCAAATCTGTGTGGGACATTCAAATTTATTTCAGAATCCACTTTTGACGTTAAAATTATTTCTGGAGATTTTAATTTTCCTGAAATCGACTCGCTTTTAAACTATTGTCCACCTAGATTTCAGCCAGTCCTAGATACCGTTAGTTTTTCTAGCAAGCATGATTATAGAGGCCAAAAAGCCCCGTCGAATGATAATAAAAATCTACGTCCAAATACTCGGTAGCTTAACTTTAAATTTTTTCGTTAAATTCCAACTACAAGAGGACTAATTTCCATTTTATTTTTAATTCTGCCTGCGTAAGATCAAATATTCGTCGACTACATTTCGTATTCTATGCAATAGAGGTTAATGTTGGTTGAATTTATTTCTCTTATTTTGCATATACCAGCATTAACAAGCATAATCTAATATAATTGAAATTTTTTGATGAATTCCGACACAACTACATATTAATTTACGTTCCCTAGCCAAGAAGTAAATGTTTAACCACTTAATACTTTAAGCAGTTGGGTGGGGGAATAGATTTAGCCCTGGCCTCACTAATCATTCTCGCCATTTTTCTAACTGATCTCAACTGGTCCGTTCCCCATCAAGACAAAATCATATCCTAGATCTGATTTTTACAAACTGTATTAATCCCCTCTTCGTTGATTTTAAGCAAGACATCTTCCAAAGTGATCACACATTAGGTTACTGTTGTCTTTCGCTTCCTTCTACGGAAAAGGCTAGTGCTGGTCCTACCTATCATGCTAAAGACCTCGCAGATTTCAGCTTAATTAAAAATTTTCTTGACTCATTAAATTGGCAGAGTCTCCCCTCCATTTACGACGCTGCATATCTTGCTGAAATCATGTCGGTCGTTTCTAATAAAATGCTGAAATTTTTGCCCACTAAAATTGCGAAACCCTATGCACCAGAATAGACCGTCCCTCATTTTATTTTGCCATTGTTCAATGCTTTCTTTGCAAAGTGTTTTACGACAGAATCTGAACCGGTCCCGTCGTTTCAACCCTACTCAGACAATACTCTCGGGAACATTGATTTCTCCAAAGAATTAATTCGAAAGCATATACTTCGTCTAAGAAACTCGCACTTTTCGGGAACTGACGATATTCGCAACTCATTTATCAAAAGAGTGTCAAATTTTCCAAATAACTCAGCCATATATTTTCAGTCTATCACCCAAATGTTTCCTTTCCTGAATCTTGGAAGACATCCATTATTCTTCCAGTCTTTAAGTCAGGACCTCGTTCAGACATAAATAACTACCGTGGTGTTCATAAAACCCCGGCACTAGCCAAACTTCTGGAAAAGATCATTTTTAATCAACTTCTCGATTTTTCCTAGAAATCAAGCTTCTAAGCAACACGCAGCATGGTCTTCTACCCGTAAGATCATGCGAGACGTGTCACTTAGCTTTTCTTAACCACGTCACTTCCCTCCGTAACGAGCGGAAATCCGTAGTTGCTATCTACTCTGACCTGAGCAAAGCCTTTGACAAGGTACCGCACAGGCGGCTTCTGGTAAAATTGGAAGCTATTGGTATCCGTCCTCCTCTCCTTGATTTCATCGGCTCTTATTTGTCTAACCACAGCCAGAAGGTCTTAGTAGGTAATAGTTACTCCATTGCTCATCTGATCACGAGTGGCGTTTTTCAAGGTACTCTATTGGGTCCTTTACAATTTTTTCTATATATAAATGAAATTTCAACTGTACTGAAAAATTCACACAATCTCCTTTATGCAGACGACCTCAAATGCATATACTCATTTTCTAAAGACACGACAAGTTTATGCGTTGATAAAATAAATGAGGACCTAATTAAACCCTCACGTTGGAGTGCTACCTGGCAGATGGAATTCTCTCCATCCAAGTGTAGTTTCATGTATATCGGTCCCGCCAAGCTTCCCCGTCCCCTAGTCTTTCAAAATATTCCACTTTTAGAACGATCCACCATAAAAGACTTAGGTCTTAACTACACAAATAAACTAGCATTGTCGCCTCATGTGGATCGAGTAGCTGCGAAGGCTGCACACATATGTGGTTTTATATCACATAATTTCTCTCTGCTGGAAATAAAGTTAAAAATTTATTGAATGTATGTTCTACCCATCCTAGAATACTGCTGTCTTCTCTTTGGTTTAATAAATGCTTCTGACCGCGGTAAGCTTGAACATGTACAGAGGATGTTTCTTCGCAAAATATTCGCTCTTCCTCGATTTACTATTTCTTATACGGAGAGATGTCAGTTAGTGAACATGACATTTCTTTGGGTCAGAAGACTCGAAGTGGGCCTCTGCTTCCTGTTTGCGTTAACTCAACCCATAACCTCCCACGAATCGATGCTCTTATTCCAGCAGATAGACCTTATGCCACTCGTTATTCCTCCAGGATTATTGCACCCCCTTTTATCTCCACCTCGAACCGTTCTCGCTTTTTGGCCTCCAAATATGCCTTCCTCTGGAATAATTTTCCCCTCAAAATTAGGCTGTCTCTAACTTAGCAGTTTTTAAAGACTTATTACGTAAAAACTTATTTTTGGAAGATGTAAAGTCCTTGTTATCCGTCTCCTTCCCAGACACACAACTTTTGGACTTTGAAAAGGGTCCCCCTAGTATCTGATGTGGTTATGTTTCAATAACATTGTTTTCCATATATGTCTAGTTCTTCCTCTTTTGAGTGATATTTGCAACACTGTTTCGTCCACTTCTCTGTCCAGTCATCATTGCCGTTTCTCCATCCTTTCGTTTTACAACCCAGACGATAGGCTTCATGGTCTTTAGTCATGCTCGTGGAGGTTCTGCTATTTTCGCCAGCTCGTCACTGGACTCCGCAGTCTACAAGGTCGCATCTCCGGCCATTCGTTGATGATCAGGTGACCTCTGCCGTTCACTCTCTTGTCAACCCTGTTGTCCCCGATGGCCTCATCCGGTCTCACTTCCCTGATGGATGATCATGAAGCCAGTCCGGCGGTGTTACAATGGTGAACGACAGCCTCTGTTGTTATATGATTTCTCCAATTGCAAGAAGCGTTTCCAACCCTCATTCGTTCTCATCAACAGTCCTGTCTCAGTTGCACTACAATCAATCCTCTCAAATAACCCCCTTAGTTTTGCAGAACCAGTTTTTTTCTCCTATTTTTTTCCTTTTTAAGCGGGGGTCCGCTGAACACTGCAACCGTTTTAATGGTTGGAGTTTTTTCACTGCTTCCTCCTTATTTCACCATGCGTTTTCAGAGAGTGTTGACTACTATTTTAAAATGAATATATGTTGGTTGGTAGGAATTTTATCTACCAATACTACTTAACACTCCCGCTGCCTATGTGATTGTTCACGGAGAGCAGCATTTATCAACTTTTATATTTATTTTTCCACAGCACTAAGTTTGTGATGACGAGGCCATTCGGGCCTAAAATATTAAATTTATTAATTATTATTATTATACAGCGCACACTCGGTTTTGGAGCTCAGACGGAGAGCGACCCATGGTGATGATGTCGTCCAGGTACCCAGTCGTGCCAGGAATGCCGTAGAGCACTACGCTCATAGTTTGCTTGAACAAGACCGGAGTGGTATTGACACCAAAGGGCAGTCTGGTGTATTGGAACAGACCGCGGTGTGTGTTTTTTGTCGAAAATTCGCGCGACTCTGGAGGTTCTTAGATCTGCAAGTACACATCAGCCAGATCCAACTTGGCAAAGCAAGCGCCACCATTCAGCAGGGTGAACAGATCAGCGGGGATCGGCATTTGATAGAAGTTCAGCGTCAGAGCGGCCTAGAGACCGGTGGGAAAATTGGCGCAGATACGAATCGAACCACTCGGCTTCTTGAGCACAACAATGGGGACGCCCAGGCGAAGAAGGACACAGGCGTGAGTACTCCAAGTTCCTCCAGGCGGTTCAGTTCAGCATTGACAAGAGGCAGGGCAACATATGGAACTGTTTGACACTCGGCAGCCAGTTCTTGCAGGCTAACTGAGCTGCTCTGTTCCACGTGGGACAGAAGATGCTTCCGGATGTCAGCATCCTTGGGGGACTGGAGGCCGCAGATAAAGATAAGACATTTAAACTGGTTTTCGGTGAAATAGCCGAGTTGAAAACGCCCACAATCACGATTCACAATGCCGACGTACATAATGAAATCGTCAGATTCCCGTTTGCACAGCTGGAGGCACTGGAATCGGGTGTTGAAAAATGAAGACTGCTCACTGTTCAGGGAAGTCGGCTTATTTAACACATCTGATGCAACATCTGTTAAGGTTGTTGCAGCAATGTAATCAACCATCGAACATCGACGGAGATCATGAAGAAGATAAAACACATATGCAGCAATGGGTGTTTTTCGTCCTTTATGTTTTACAAAGCGCAGGAATCACCCCCCAACATGTAAACATGATGCATGAAGAGGAATCAAGGCTGACAGACATACCATCAGCGTGCCCACTGATAAGGGGCGTTCCACCGTTGTATTAGTAGGCCAAAAATCACTGGATGACCTCCATTATAAAACAATCCCGTAAAATCGCTGACGCACGAAAAAAATCATAAGGTTTATTTGTAAAGCACATCTTTGGCGCCGTCAAAAACCCCGGAAGGCAGGAAAAAATCGAACCAAAGCGATGCTATTAACATTTGCTAATTTGGGTGCAACTAGGTCGACCGATCAATGCATGACGAGGGCATAAGACAATTTTTTGTAAAGTTCTATGGCCTACCCAAAGTGTGCAGAGGGAGCGTTAAATCCGAGCCATCGTCTCACTCAAAGATACTCGAAAGTGCGGACAAGCAAATGGGGTTTCGGCTTCTCAAATGTCTGATCGCTGATTCTGACACCACAGTCTGCTCGTTAACAAAATTTTCGGAGAAAATTTCAACAGTAAGTCTTTTAATAAATGATTTCTTGGCATCTCTTCATGTCACTTCCTTCTTCAAGGCATCTCCCACTATCTGACAGTAAAGACCATTTTACTACTTCAAGAAAGAAAATAAATGAACAACAGAATTGCCACAGACAGGCCTTAATCGTTCCTGATGTCCTGTCTCAGGAGACACTTTGATTTTGACAGAACATTCTACGCATACATGAAGAGAACAACAGTATGTTTGCCAATTGGGGACCATAGCTCCGGTGTTCATGTAATGTTAAGGGTCTCTGAGCGTTCAAAACACAGACCGAGCTTCTGTGCTTGGTATTGGGTTGGCGCCTTTGTCGTGATCGGATGGCATCATATGCTCTCATTCAAAGAATTTCTTAGCAACTTCTTCCATGAAAACAAGAAAACAAATGGCGTGCTTTACGTATTTTCCTCGTCCGCAGCAAAGTCTTTCATTGCCTAAAGACCAACACGTTCTGGAAAGAGACAAACATGACGCAGGCAACGAACTTCAACAACAATCACCCAATTGACCACAAATGCAATCGTGTAAAAAGGTATCTTGTCGTCGCGTTGAAACGCACTGCAGTTAACCGACAGAGGTGGTTGCCAAGTTGCAATGTCTTAGGCGGCTGTTCAGTAACAATGGCCTACCGCGCGAATTCGTCAGCAGTGTGTATGCACAAACGAGATCCAAAGTGGTTAAGGATTGTTCCAGACTTAATTCAAACTATGAAATACGTTATGGTTTAAGACCTTAATGGCAGCCTGTAATGGTTACCTTCTGTAGACGATAAAATGCCGGGTAACAAACGGCTCATGTCCCATACAGTGGTATACTTCTAGGCAAAGCTGTTGACGCTGTCAAGTCCGAGATAGCGTTTCAGTCCTTCCTTCTCACTACTCATGTGTCCTCGGCCCTGACGCGATTAACCAGCCGTTGCATCCAGAAAGGGCAGCTGTTGTAAATACCTAACTTAAAAAATTAATTATATTTTTATTTGGGTCGTTTAAGCACAGTCGTTGCACATCGCTTGTTATGCATGAAGATAAGTCGATAATTAAGACTAACATTCCCATATAAAGTCATTTCGTCGCGGTTTGCCCTTTATTCGTACAACTAAATGGCTATTGCTTTCATGAAGTCCTGTGGTGTTTGTCCATGTCACAAAATCTCAATCATAATGGCTCTTATCACAAGACAGTCGCGCCATAGGTTATATATTTAGGTTTATATTGACCCGAGGCATATTGGATATTATTGGAAAAAGCAGCAGAAATATAAGTACGAAAGTAAGACTTAATAGATCCAAAACATAGGGAACAAAATTATAGAGCGTAAGGCTTGAAATTGCTCAGAAACCAAAGATTTCGCGTCCAAGTTCGCAGACCAACGAGGAAAATGTAAGTGCGATTGGCCAAGGACGGTTTATGAGTCATTAGGTATCAAAAACGCTTTTCGTCGGAAGAGGCAATCAACCGAATATATGAACACTATGTATTGAATAAGAAAATATTTCCAGCCTCGACGTATCGTTATTCATATTCGCATGAGGCAACTGGACGCTAATTCCACGAACGTCTTAAATGAAGGCAGTCATGGTCTTTGAAAAACACGCTTTACCAGTCTCCATATTCTCGATAAGAGAAGTTGTTGATTGTCATAGTTGTGCACTAGCGTAACAAAAGGTGTAAAGGGGCCAACTTCCTGTGTATGAGTTACCCCTTTTTATGCTTTCGATTCTGAGGATGAATCCGCGACGGAATCCAAAAAGTCAGGCGAATTATGTAATTGTCCGAACGATCTGGTTTTCGCCAACTGCTTCCTGTGACTGCCATTTTTGAATTTACCAGCGGCCTTCCTTTGTTTCTATCGATGTCGCTTGTCAAAAATAAACCTATCCATCCACATTACTACATGAATAAACTGTTTCATATAAACTGAAAGGCAGACATTTTAAGAAATGTAATTTTATGGAATGGCATCATTTGGGTAAGTCAATTAACTTACTCATTTCCCAAAGGATACCTTTCCATGGAATAAACTGTAAACGCAGAGGACCCAAAATAATAACCTGGACAGGCGGACCCAAATACTAATTATAACTGCTGATAATAGCAACGAACTGACCCTCACGACTCATCCGGTGTACTAACGTCAATTCCAAGCCCACCTTTTCAATCGAAAATTAAATTCCCAATTCCTGAACCTCATCCCCTAAGCCAATTACCTAGCCCCAATCCTACTTTCCAAATCACAGCCCCAAAACCCCTTATTCCCCAACCGAAACGACAGAACCCCTATTAATGAGTACCCAAGATCATCCGAGTCGACATAATCACGCCTACTAAAATAAATTTAAGTAAGCATAACATAAGTTGACTATACGTCGGTAATAGGAATAACCTTAGCGAAAAACATTTTCAAATTACTTATTGCTGCCAAAAACTGATTTTTTTTAAAAGAATATGTCCCGCTATGATTGAAAAAAGGTGAAGTCAGAAGCATAAAGACCTCCACTCTCTTGCGTTCTTGCTTTCTCTCCCTTCAATCCCCTGGACAGCTCCACCAAACACTCTCCGTCGCGTGACCATCGTTCGTTTATCGACCCAGACCTCCCTCCTATTGCCACGAGGTACTGGTATCATAAGACAAATATTATTGATGCCTGTTTTGACTTGTACCTCGTTTCTCTACAAATGAACTTGTCCGACCTGAAGTTTTCAAAAGCGTACGTATGCTCGCCAAATGCTACTCTGATTTTCTGCAATTTTTTTGATGATAATTTAATTTCCTTTCACGTTTTTAAACTGATCGGCTGCGGTTGGATTAGGAGACTTTCGCTCTAGTTCACAAAGAGAGAGCATAATTTAATGAAAGCTTTCCTCATGCTGTATGCCCTGCGGCTAGTGAATGCAATTCAAATTGGAATAAACATTCCATGTATCCATGTATC